>WNYA01002090.1:0-49292 GCA_019512145.1 Engystomops pustulosus
CCCTGCTACCCTTGGTCAGGTCAGTCAGGGGTGCCGCTATGGTAGCAAAATCGGGGATAAATCGGCGATAATAGCCCACTATGCCTAGGAAAGCCCTCACTTGCTTCTTGCTCATAGGTCGTGGCCACTGCTGGATCGCCTCTACTTTATTTACTTGGGGTTTGATGACACCTCGCCCAATACGGTACCCCAGGTAACGGGCCTCTTCCAGACCCAGTGCACATTTTTGGGGGTTTGCTGTCAACCCTGCTGCCCTCAGGGAGTCTACCACTGCTTGCACCTTGGCCAGGTGACTCTCCCAATCGTTACTATAAACTATGATGTCATCCAGGTAGGCCGAGGCATATCTCCGGTGAGGTTTTAGCACGAGATCCATTAACCTCTGGAATGTGGCGGGAGCCCCATGTAGCCCAAAGGGGAGTACCACGTACTGAAAAAGCCCATCAGGGGTAACAAAAGCGGTCTTCTCTTTGGCCCTGTCAGTAAGGGGTACCTGCCAATACCCTTTCGTCAGGTCAAGGGTGGAGAAGAACCTAGCCTGTCCAAGTCGTTCTATCAACTCGTCAACCCTGGTCATGGGATAAGAATCAAATTTGGACACCTCGTTCAACTTCCTAAAGTCATTGCAGAACCGTAGGGAACCATCAGGTTTGGGAATCAACACAATAGGACTCGACCAGTCACTTTTAGACTCCTCGATAACCCCCAGGTCTAACATCTGCCTGACTTCTTCGGATATGGCAAGCCGGCGCGCTTCAGGGACCCGGTAGGGTTTTTGGTGTACCCGGATGTGGGGTTCGGTTATGATGTCATGCTTGATGACTGAAGTACGTCCCGGTAACTTAGAGAACACATCCACATTTCGGAGCACAAACTCCTTCGCTTCCTGAATCTGGGCCCTGGAGAGGGACTCCGAGATCCGTACTTCAGGCACCTTGGCAAAGGTCCTGAGTCTGGCTGACCTATTGTAGACCCTAGACTGGGCCTCTTGTGCCCTTGTCATGTGCTCCTTTACAAGGGGCATTACCGCAGCTATGCGGTCCTGCATAAGGGAGATGTGTTCTATCACACTACGGTGGGGGGTCCTCTCCTGTTCCCAGGTCTCCTTGGCTACATCCAAAAGCCCACGTGGGGAACGGCCATGTAACTGCTCAAACGGTGAGAAACCCGTGGAGGACTGGGGAACTTCACGTATGGCAAACATCAAATAGGGCAACAAACAATCCCAGTCGTTCCCATCTTTGCTGACCACCCTCTTTAGCATCCCCTTCAAGGTCTTGTTAAACCTCTCGACCAGACCATCTGTCTGAGGATGATACACAGAGGTGCGGAGCTGTTTAACCTGCAGTAACTTACACATCTCCTTCATTACCCTAGACATGAATGGGGTACCCTGGTCAGTCAAGATTTCCTTGGGGAGGCCTGTGCGTGAGAATACCTGGGACAGCTCCCTAGCAATATTTTTGGAGGAGGTGTTCCTTAATAGAATCGCCTCGGGATACCGCGTAGCATAGTCCAGGATAACCAGGATGTATTGGTGCCCCCTTGAGGATTTGACTATGGGGCCAACCAGATCCATTGCAATCCGTTCAAATGGCACCTCTATGATTGGTAGCGGGACCAAAGGACTCCTGAAGTGGGACACCGGGGCAGTAAGTTGACACTCAGGGCAGGAGCTACAATACCGGTTTACCTCCTCCCACACCCCGGGCCAAAAAAATCTCTGCAGGATCCTCTCTCGGGTCTTCTCAGCACCTAAGTGCCCTCCCAGCACATGTTTGTGTGCTAACTCTAGCACCAGCCTACGGTGAGATTGGGGTACTACAAGTTGCTCAACCTCCTCACCCCGTATCTGGTCGACCCTGTACAACAGTTCCCCAACAATCACCATTCGGGGGTATATTTTGTCAGCCCCTGGTATTTGGAGTACCCCATTTATCACCTTAACATTCTCCCGTGCTTTAAACAAGGTAGGGTCCTGTAGCTGTGCAGCCCCAAAATTTTCACGGGAAATCTCAAGGTCCGGCATGTCAGCCACCTCCTCATGGCCCTCGACCTCACCAGCTAGGACCTCTAGGGGAGAGAATTCATCACATGGGGTCACCCCTACTGCTGGTGTGGGTACATTGGCCTCAAAGGGTTCAGGTGCCAAGGCCGGACACACCTGATGTCCATTATCTGCAACAGCACCTGCGGTGGGTCTTCGTCTCCAGAGGTCCCAAAACACCGGTAAGTCTCTGCCGATAATAGCCTCATGAAACAGGGTCCCCACCACCCCCACTTCATGGGTAATAGTACCACAAGGGGTATGTAGGTTGATGACAGCAGTGGGATATTCGCGAGTGTCCCCATGTATACACAACACTCCCACTTTCCGCCCACTGTATAGTCCAGGATCAACCAAAGTTCCCCGCACCAGGGTGACCAGACTCCCTGAGTCTAGCAAGGCTTCCACTGTGTGACCCCCGATTGTGACCACACACACTTGGGGTTCTGCACCCGTGACCGACTCGGCTGCCAGAACCGGCCGGGCAAACAGTGACACTCGCCGGGTCTGGTTGCAGTCCATTGGCTCCACTGACAGTGGACAGTTGGCAGCAATATGGCCCATTTCATTGCATCGCCAGCACTGGATACGGCTATGACCTCTGTCACGAGCCTCACTGGGTTTCTGGGAATCCACACCCCCCAATGAACCCCCTCCCAACCTGACATGTCTCCCCTTTTCCGCAGTAGCAGTCTTACCAGATGGTTTGGTGACCCTGTCACTGGCACTGCTTCGTGTGGGAGAGGTAAGTAGAAGGTCCTCCGTAGACCGATACCTCTCTACTAGGGACACGAGTTCCTCAGCTTTTGTGGGACCGGCCTGTCCAACCCACCGTTGGAGCCGAGAGGGCAGAGAACGGGTGAAATTGTCGAGAACCACTCTCTCTACCATCTGTACTGGGGTGCAGTCCTCGGGTTGTAGCCACTTCCGGACAAGATGCATCAGGTCATGCATTTGGAAGCGTGGGGGTAGTTTTTCTGAGTAAGCCCACTGGTGGACCCGGCTGGAGCGAACTTGAACGGTGACCCCAAGACGAGCCAGAATCTCCGCCTTTAGCTGGGGGTACTCACGGGCCTCCGTTTCACTCAGGTCGTAGTAAGCCTTCTGCGACTCGCCGGTCAGGAACGGTGCCAGGACATCTGCCCACTGCTCAGCCGGTAACTCCTCTCGCTCAGCTACTCGCTCGAACACCGTGAGATACACCTCCACGTCGTCGGTCGTCGTCATTTTTTGTAAAGCCTTTTGTACTGCAGCCCGTGCGGAACGCTGGACAACCGGGTACCCTTGCAAACCAGTATGGGACCCCTCAGAAGTCTGCCATAATGCCAGAAAACTTTTCCATCATCAGCTGGAACATGGCTCGGGACTCTTCCCGCTGTTGCTGGAGCATGGCTTGCTGCAGCTGCCGATCAGCCCGGGACTCTTCCTGCTGCTGGCGGGACCTCTCCTCCTGTTGCTGAAACATGGCCTGCTGCTGGCGGGACCTCTCCTCCTGCTGCTGGAGCATGGCCTGCTGCTGCTGCCGATTAGCTCTGGCCTCCTCTTGCAGGTATTTAATAAAGTCCTCCATCTTGGCTGTATCCTGCAATTTGCCTGCTGCTTTCACCCAGGCCATGCAATGTTGCAGGATGTAGCAAGCCTTTCAGGTGTGTGTCTTTTGAACTGCCCGCATCCTCCACCATATGTGGGAGATTTGGCCCAGTAGAGACCGTGGTAGTGGGGTGCTGTGATGCAGTTCACGACAGTGACACCAAAGTACAGTCCAAAACAGGTCTAGCCTGCGTTTATTGCAGCAGCAAAATAAAACAGCCTTTACATTCAGGCATCAAAAACAAAATAATATCCTACCCGTCAGGGTGCTAACTAAACAATGGTTCTCTGACTCACCGCTAACAAAAACACTTTGCTGCTCCAGGCACAGAGGTCAAGGCTGTGTGCTCTCCAGCCTCCTTCCAGAGAGACAACCCTTTCAGCTCTGCTCAGCCACTTTATGCAGACTGATTAGGCTGCTCCCACCACCTGTGTCCAAGGTGCTGGACAACACAACCTCAGCACTAAGGCCTTGCATAATAGCAAAACCTAGGGGAAACATACCGCCCATCCACAGTTAACCCCTTCAGTGTCTCACAATACATGTATACACTTATACCCATGCATTTGTGTACTCATATTTATATTGTACACACAGCATATACACACAATATACACACTGATACACTCAGTGAACATAAGAACAGACGTAAACTTTGTCAATGATACACTAACAAGCCCATACTGCGTGAATACATCAATAATCTAGTCATGTTTGCATCATTAGGGAACACTTACTGGAGACTATAGTATCTCAAATGGACACGATCTACAGACCTAAATTGCATTGAAAACCTATGAGATCAGTTTAGTAGACATGTATATGATCGTAACTCTTTACACCAGACCCTCAATGCCCTGAGGGATGCTCTTCAAGAAGTGTAGGATCTTATGTTTCAGCAGATGAGATGCAATTGTCAATCCATAATTGATGCTCAAGGTCACAAAATAAGTTATTAAGATGTTTTTTTTTTGTGTGGGTGTACCCAACACCAGTTGAATTTTGTTAATTTGTTTTATTTATTTGTTTTTCTGTATGATCCAAATACCTCAAACTTAGATTTGTCTGTCCATAACACTTTTTTCCAACCTTCCTCTTTGCAATGTCTGTGTTTTTTTGCCCATATTAATCTTTTTCTTTTATTATCCACTCTCAGCTATGGCTTTTTCTTTGCCACTAGGCACTGAAGGCCAGCATCCTGGAGTTGCCTCTTCACTGTAGAGGTTGACACTGGCATTTGGCAGGTACTATTTAATGTAGAGACTCTAATGTACTTGTTTTGATGCTCAGTTGTGCAGCGGGGCCTCCCACTTCTCTTTTTACTCTTGTTAGAACCTATTTTTGCTCTCCTCTTAAGGGAGTAGTACACACTCATATATACTCTGGCAATTCTATTTGCATGACAAAGGTTGGATATTAAGCTTTGAAGATGCTTTGACATACCTCAAATGAAAAATAAATCCAAACTTAAAAATGCAAAGCCATATTATTTATGAATATGTTTTGCTTGTTGTGAAACTTGTTTCGCTACTATGTATTGAACATAACAATTTTTTTCATGTTTATGTATTTGTTATTGGTTTCTGGAAGACACCTGTTCTTTTCCACATGTACCATATTTATGTATGCAGTCTTATGGTTTACATTGATAATAATCAGATTAAAATGTGGTTTACTATTTTATTGTCTATGAATAAATTGCTTATCTAAAGCTTTTTTCACATCTTGATTCTTCAATGTATAAATCACCGGGTTCAACATTGGACATACAACACTATAAAGAACAGAAATGATTCTGTCTTTGGCCATAGAGTATGAAGAAGTTGGGCGCACATAGCTAAAAAGGACACTACCAAAGTATAAAATGACCACAGTAAGGTGGGAGCTACAAGTGGAAAATGCCCTATGTCTTCCCTCAGTGGATTTCATTTTTACTATTGTCACAATGATATAAACATAAGAAATAATAATGCACAGGAAAGGTGTCCAACCAATGAAGACTCCGATACACAGTAGCAGCCTTTCATTGATTGAGGTATCATCACATGAAATGGAAAGCATTGGCGGTATGTCACAATAAAAGTAATTAATTGTGTTGGAATTGCAAAAGTGAAGACGAAATGTAAAGAAAGTATGGACTACAGAATTTACAAGTCCAGCAAACCACGATATACCTGCAAGAATGCAGCAATTCTGTTCATTCATAAGCGTAGAATACCTAAGAGGGTTGCAGACGGCAAGAAAACGATCATAGGACATCACAGCAAGAAGAACACATTCAGTGCCTACAAGTGCAATAAATGTATACATTTGGACCACACAGCCTGAAAAGGAAATTAACTTTCTCTCTGCTAAGAGCAGTTGCAGCATTTTTGGCATTGTAGTTGAAGTATAGCAAATGTCCAAGAAAGATAAATTTCTCAAAAAGAAGTACATTGGCATATGTAGGCTTGTGTCCAGAAATGAAATCAATATAATAACTACATTACCTCCTAATGCCAGTAAATATATGATAAGGATAGTACAGAAGATAATAATTTTCAGATCATGGCTGTCTGTAAGTGCCAGAATGAAAAAGTCTTGGATGAAAGTCTGATTCATGGTGATAAGATATTTACCAAACCTGAAATAGATTAAAATAAACAGTTTAATATAATATTTTTTTTTATAGAACTTCCTTTTGGTCATCGATTGGAACAGCTACTAAGACTAGGTCCACATTAATATTATGCCTCAGTTATTCCCTGGAAACTAAAAGTCATCTACCACCAGTTTACTGGTGGTAAAGTCTCCTAATTAGACTTCTAATTAGACGACTACCACCAGTTTAATGGTGATAGAGTGTCCTAATTAGACTGCTCGTTCAGTCTAGGAGATGCTGGGACCGTTTTCTGGCATCTTTATTAATGAAATATGAACTTTGTAAAACAGCCAGAGGTGCTCTTTCAGAAAGTGCCCGAGCGCATCTCGGGTTACCCGGCTATTATTTTCTGCACGCCCATCACTGCAAGCCTCCTCCTGCTCCTGGTTGGGGAATTACGATCCAGCTGGTGACGTCAGAGATGGAGCGTGGAAAGAGTGGGGCATGTACTCTCTCCTAAATCTCTATCCGAGAGCAGGAGGAGGCTTGCAGCGGGGGTGTGCATAAATTAAAACCTGTGTAAGCCAAGAGGCACTCAGGCTGTTTTACATAGTTCATATTTTTTAATAAAGATGCCATAAAAACGACCATCCCCTAGACTGAACAAGCAGTCTAATTAGGACACTCTACAACCAGTAAACTGGTGGTAGATGTCTTTTAAGGTTTATATTGACATTCAGTTGTGGGTAACACCAAACACCCCCTTTTTCACTTAAGCATTATTATTAATGGTACATTGTAGGTGACGAGCATATCCACTGTTGGCAGAGAGAAATAAATTACCCCTCAGAAAGTGAAGTGTTTTCTGCACAGGTTCCAAATGTACAGAGTCCATACAGAGCCATGTAGGATCCATAGGTGACTTGAAATTAGAACCTATTAACCTCTAATTTTGATATTTTTAACCCCTGTAGCCTAATTCCACAAAATCAAGCCCAACAACCACCAGGAACTGTGGTGCACGGTTTTTCATTAGATTTGTTGTGTTTATCTAACAAATCCAGGTGTTAAGACTAAAGTTAAGTGTATACACCGACTGGGGCTTTTTAAAAAGTTGCAAAAAAGTTGCAAATGCTAAACAGCACTGGCCTGTCTTCACTACACCACCCTGCACCACCTTGCAAAAAAATTCAGGAAAAAAAAACATTTTAAAAATTCATTTTTGACAGCAATGTAAAAATGCAGTACAAAACTGCTAATTGCAATTCTCCTATTTTTTGTGTTTCGGCTGCAATAAGCAGAAAATATAACCAAAAGCATTATTATGTAAGGAAAGTGGGGGATTTATCAGACAGCCATCTGTGAGACTTTTTTGAGCAAAAGTTTGTGATTTTTTGAAAGAAAAACACACCACACCAAGGAGCAATGATAGACTAACAGGCACAGATGCAATTTAACACAAGGGGAATCCACCAAGTCAAATAAAACTAGAAAACAAGACAACAAAGGAACTAGACAACTAGAAAATTAGAAAAGAGAAAACATAAATAAACCTCCCTCAACATGTTATTCATGCTTTATAGTAAACAGCATAAAATATATGATGTAAAAGTGTCAGAATAGTTTTTAATTTTTAGCCCTTACAGAGACAAAATATAAAATTTTGTAAACCATTTCTAGGAACTCATACTCCCCAAATAGAAGTAATCAAGCAACTACATTCGTGAAAAAATTACAAAGCCATAGCTTCCTTAATTTAGCCAAGAAAATTTTTTAATGATGCTGTTTTATAGCCAAAATAAGTAAAAGAAAAAACAGAAATAAAGCAACAGAAATGGCTATAATAGTGTGTTGCTGTTCTATTTATCCTTTCAAAGAGTCCCTCAAACTGTGTCACACATCTTGCCAAGCATTGACTATATGACCTCATCCCACACTCATCACATACTTAGGTATTTCCTGGGTATAAAATTATCTGATGACTCACCTAGAATATCCTTACAAATCTCCCTTAACTCCAATACAATAGATTATGTTTTAACCAACTGTGTTTGCCCATCTCTTACTCAACTACAACACATGTTTGAAAACCAATTTAAGGATATAATCCAACACTGTGATATTTAGTGACTCTGATTGTTGTGCATATGCTGAGAAAATTGGGGTTTATATTAGAGGTTATATTATATTAAAATTGGGGTTTATATGGTTATATTAGAACTGCTACTGAAGCTCTCACGTGAAAATCCCACAGTAGGTAACATGTGTGTGCAGGTCTAAGTATATTTGCATGCAAAAGATTGTCTCAGAAATTCATGCAACTTCATTTAAATGTGGCTTGAGAAAATGCATACCCAAGCTGCAGAAAGAAAGAAAAAAAAATAAATGTGCAGCAGAGCCATGAAAGTCATTTATAAAGCAGAAAGGTTTGTAATAAATGTAGCTACACAGTCCTCGACATTTTCTTAAGGTTTAATATACACATTGATCGTTTTGACTCTTTTATCATGTGAATTGAGACTCCAGATAGAATTTGTTTTATTTTCTTAGATTACACATTCGTACTACTTCTATGAAATTTAGCTTTTCCCCCAGAATCCTTATTGAAAAAACATACATTGAGTATAGCAATGTTTGAATCTACTGTACACACAGTAACTTGCACTACAAAGAGAAGGAAGGAAATGACAATCTCATATAACAGTTTAAGTTGAAATTTTATAAAAGAATATGTATAATATTAGGATACAATTTTCATAGATAGTATGTATGGAGTGTTTTGTGCTGGAAGGCTTCAAACACAGAATGAATAAATTCATTACCTTTTTAATAAGACTTTACCTCTTAGAAATAATCAATTCCCTTCCATGCAGCTCTAAACCTCTATCAATACAAGAGAACAAGAGATAACGGGAAGACATCTACAATTATTGCTTCTCATTCTGTCCTGAGAGATATATAAGGAGGGTAATGAATATACCATAGGATTTGTGTACCTGGAGAATTCTGATGCTAATTTTAAACTCAAATTTCTTGTTTTAAAATCTTTCTTTTATTACATAACATGCAATACCCCATTGTACTGCTGGATTAGAAACAAAGAGATTCCATATTATAGAATACTGTATACAGGCAGTCCCCGGGTTTCATACAAGATAGGTTCTGTAGGTTTGTTCTTGTGGTGTATGCCTGACAGGCTAGGGAGGGTGCACCTGGACTGGTGGATGATGTTGAGGAGGTGTTAAGGGGTTAAGCAGGGTAAGGGCACTTTAAAGGGGAGGAGGTTGCTGCAGTGCACTTTCCTCCTCCCCTTCATGTTTTGTATATAAGGGGAGCGAGCCTTCCTCTCTGGATTGCGGCACTCAAGAAGCAGTCCCTCCATCCCTCCCTAATTTATTGTTTGAACGTTTTACTGTTTTTGTATGTTTATGTTTCTTTAGTTCTGAAGTCACAGCTGGCGGAAAATGGAGATCTGTGATGTGTACTTTGCTTGTCTGGCCGACTTGCCATCTGGGAGTCCAGATGGGCATAGTGCAGTCCCGAGCCGATTACCGTTGGATGGAGATTTCCTGCACTGAAAGTGCCTACTGTTTGCAATAATGTTTTATATTGTTAAAGATTATTTTGTAATAAATGCTGTGACCGGTTTTCCACCACCCAACACGAGCCTCAGTGTGAATATTATTCAGGTTTAATGGGGTTGAGGTAATGCTGCTGGTAAAGTGCCGGCTTAAGTTATAGATGTTAAGAAAGGGGGGGTAGTCAATCATTCCACCAGTCTAAGTTGGATTTGTATGTAAGTCGGAACTGTATATTTTATCATTGCAACCCCAGACAGAATTCTTTTGGTCTCTGTGACAATTGGATTTTAAAAATGTTGGGTTGTCATAAGAACCAGGTTTAATAATAAAGCTTAATTGCAGACACCTTTGATAATTATTACAGCTGTTTATTGTAGCCTAAGAATAAAGTACTTTAATTTAACAATGTCCAAAGGTCCGTTTGTAACTAGGGGTCGTCTGTAAGTCAGGTGTTCTTAAGTAGGGGACCGCCTATATTGAGATCTATAGTTTGGTGGTAATGTGGTTGAAACATTTAAAGCATTTATTTTTAAATCTAACTTCAAAGTGCTCTATGAGTCTTATATAAAATAAGTGATTAGAATTGTATTCTGTAAATATAGATTACAGAATAAATAATAGGTAAGCCAAACACAGAACAACAGATCTTTTAGAAAAGTTAGGGTGTGTGGCATGAATATCTAAGGCTAAACTCGCTAAGTCTAATGCAAAATAAAATTATATCGGCGTAGATAAATCCATTAGGAGCTGGGGGCTGTGTTTTATAGCTCTCCCGTGTTCTTGATTGTCACATATTATATGGGTCTGTCCCTGCTTTCTTAATTTTTCCAGAAGTTCTCTCGATTGTCTTTTGGATAGCCTTTTAATCTTACTTAAGACTTGTTTATATCTGTTGTTTGTCTCTCATTATCGTTTACCTATCCGCTGTTATTCTGCTTTCCCTGTCTCAGACCTGTGTTAGTATTCTGTGCACCAGTGTGAACATTCCTGTATTCCGGTTACCTGTCCGCTCCACCATACAGCAGCTGCCAGACGAAGTAAGCCTTCCCTGTCATCTAGTAGGGTCACTCAGGGACCGTCAGTTAAGTTACTGATAGTGGATTCACCCTTATCAGGGTGGTTTATCTGTTTTAGGCAGGGCCTTAGCCCGCAGGGACGTCGCAGGGTGAGTTCGCCACCACCTACCTAGTCAGGTAGTGGTTGTGTGTTTGCTGGACTAGTGCTGACAACCACACATTAAATGGCACACTGAACCACGCACAAAAAAACAGACTTTAAGTGAAAAAGGCTTAAAGGATACCAAAAGGCTAAACTAAGGGCAGCGTTTTAACCGTTGTATTATTATTACAATTATTAATGGGGTATTCCAAGAAAGACAAGATTCTTAAATTTGAGGATAACCTCATAACACATTCTTTAATTCAATGTTATTAACAAAAATAAAGCATTGCACAGAAATAATTCCAACTAGAGATGAGCGAGCATACTCGTCCGAGCTTGATGCTCGGTCGAGCATTAGCGTACTCACCACTGCTCATTGCTTGGACGAGTATTTCGCCAGCTCGAGAAAATGTCATCCTGCAGCGTTTTGATTTTTGGCGGCCAGAAACAGAGCCAATCACAAGCCAGGAGACTCTGCAGTACATCCAGCATCACGTGGTACACTTACATGTCGATAGCAGTGGTTGGCTGGCCGGATCAGGTGACCCTGGAATATACTAGCCCCTGCCCGCTGCTCGGATCAATCTCTGTCTGGATGCCGTTAGGGATAGAGCTGCTGCTGGTCAGGGATAGCATTAGGGTGTTCTATTAGATTACTGTTAGGCAGGAGTGATTCTACAAGAACCCAACAGCCCTTTTTAGACTTACAATATTGTTTTTCAAAAGTTAAAGTGACAGTCACAGCACAAAATCCTTTTGTGTGCTGTCAGTGTTGGTTAGAACTAGCCATAGCAATCATCTTCTGAGGTTTCTGTCTGATTTCTTCTGCACGTTTTGTTCAATAAAACAAAAAAAAAAAAATCACCAAAAAAAATTTACAATTTATATATATATATATTTTGTCTATAAAATGGACTTTAATTTGGAAAATGTTGAACCCGATAGCTAAGGGTAGAGGATGAGGGCATGGGCATCTAATTACTGCGGGGGTCAGAGGCCGTGGTCGTGGGCGGGGTGAGACACCACCTGCTGATGAGGGAGCAGGGGAACGCCGCAGAGCTACACTCCCTAGCTTCATGTCTCAACTTACTGGGACCCGTGGTAGAGCACTGTTGAGGCCAGAACAGTGCGAACAGGTGATGTCGTGGATTGCGGTCAATGCTTCAACTAATTTGTCCACCAGTCTGTCTTCCACGCAGTCCACCTACGATAGCCAAGAGAGCACTCCTCCAGCTCCTCCACCTCAACCTCCTTCCCCGCAGTCTGCCCCCTCCCAGGAAAATTTGGAATTTGAGCCAGCATACTCTGAGGAACTGTTTTCTGGACCCTTCCCAGAGTCAGAAACCACTTGTCAGGTTGCTGCTGAGCTCTTTCCTGATGCGCAGGTTTTCCAACGGTCACAGTCTGTGGATGATGATGACATTGTTGACGTAGCGGAAGAAGTGTGTAAAGAGGTGTCGGACGATGAGGAGACACGGTTGTCAGATAGTGGTGAAGTTGTTGAAAGGGCAGGAAGTCTGAGAGCGAGCAGACTGAGGGATCGGAGGATGATGATGTGATAGACCCAAGCTGGGTTGATAGGCCGGGTGAAGACAGTGCTTCTGAGACAGAGGCAAGTCCTATATCAGAACAGGTTGGAAGAGGCAGTGGTGGGGATAGATTTTCTGAAGTCTGGAGGTTCTTTAAAGAAACAGCGGATGACTGATGGACTGTGGTGTGCAACATGTGACACACCAGGATCAGCAGGGGTTCCACCACTACTAGCTTAACCACCACCAGTATGCACAGGCATATGAATGCTAAACACCCCACTCAATGGAACCAAGGCCGTTCACCTCCGGCTGGGCACACCACTGCTCCTTCCCCTGAGTCATTTGCTGCCTCTACTAGTCAGCCCCCTGCCCAGGACCCCAGCACAAACACCTCCCGCTCAAAAACCACACCGTAGCCCCCACGATCCTCCACAGCGTCCACCACATGTCTCCATGTGCAGCGTTCAGCTGTCTATACCCCAGACGCTGGAGCGCAAGAGGAAATACAGTTCCGCCCACCCACACTCCCAACCCCTCAACGTCCACATCTCCAAATTACTGAGCCTGGAGATGCTGCCCTATAGGCTGGTAGAGAGCTAGGCCCTTTGCAACCTCATGGCGGTGGCCACCCCTCGGTGCTTAGTAACTTTGAGGAGTCAACACAGATGGTCAGTGGCGATGCCGCCATCATCAGCCTCACCATCCCGCTGCTTGGCCTGTTGAAAAACTCTCTGGTCAGCATGAAGTCGGAAGCTTTGCGCTCGTCACAAGAGATGGGCAAGAAAATTCCCTTGTTGATAGCCAGAGCACCCTCCGGTCTGTTTCTCAGCGCGTATTGGAGGAGGTGGAGGAGGATGAGGAGGAAGAGGAGGAGAATGTTGGCGAGACAGAAGAGGGGACCATTGCTCAGTCCTTAACTGTTCAGCATTTGTGGGCAGAAGAAGAGTAGTTGGAGGAGGAAATGGAGAGTCAGACCAGTGAGGGGAGTGAATTGTTGCGCGTTAGGACTCTGGCGCATATGGCAGATTTCATGCTAGGCGGCTTATCCCGTGACCCTCGCGTTCAAAGAATTTTTTCCAGCAACGATTACAGGGTATTCACTCTCCTGGAGCCATGGTACAAGCAAAATCTTTCCACTCTCATCCCTGTAAAGGAAAGGAGTGTGAGAGTACATGAATACCAGCAGGCCCTGGTGCACAAGCTGAAACAGTCTTTCTGACAGCGCTAGCGGCAGAGGGCATACATCTGCGGGACAAGTAGCGACGGAGGGTAGGCGAGCAGGCAGCTTGTCCAGCACTGGCAGGGGTATGCTTTACAAGGTCTTTGCCAGTGTTATGTCACCCCAGCAAGACACTGTCACCTGTACCCAGTCTCGGCAAAGTAGCGGTGATCTTTACGGAAAGATGGTGAAGGAGTACGTAGCTGACCATACCATCGTCCTAAATGATCACACAGCTCCCTACAACTACTGGGTTTCAAAGCTGGACATCTGGCCCGATCTGGCGCTGTACGCCTTGGAGGTTCTTGCCTGCCTTGACGCTAGCGTGTTGTCAGAGCGGGTTTTCAGTGCAGCTGGTGGCATCATCACCGATAAGCGTACACGCCTGTCGACTGACTGCGCTGACAGGCTGACGCTTATCAAGATGAATCAAGCATGGATTTCTCATGGTTTCCATTCTCCACCAGGTAAAAGCAGCTCAACCTGAATAATTCTCATGTGTATACTCCTCCTTATTCTCCTCCTTCTCCTCTTCTTTGTACACTAAAGCAGAGGCAACTTTTTTTTTTTTGCCAGGGCCAACTGGCTCTAGCTATAGTACTCTATGTACTCTAAAGTACTCTAGTACAAAAAATATTTGGGAGTGCCACGTACAGGTACTCTATGTATTTAATTTTTCTGGAGGGCCACCTACCCAGTCCTCTGTTTTAGAAAATTTTTGGAGTGCCACATACAGGTACTCTATGTAGCAGCAAAAATTATAAAAAAACAGTGCAGCACACTTCCATACCACAGGAGCTAACACCACAGTCCGAGACGGATCCAACAAGTCCCACTTTAAACAATAAAGAAAGGAGTATAAAAAAACTCTGACCGGAGCTCTCAATGAATCCAATACGGCTGTTGCTCAAAGTTCCTTAAAAGAACTTCAATTATATTTTACCGATGAGGAAAGTTTTGCAACAGGATGTAGGTCACTATTCAGAACTTCCTTAAGGCGCAGTTTTCTCCTTAAACTCCCTCAACAGTGTGGTAGCAAAAAGTAAAAGAGAAAGTAGGCACCAAATCGCATAGTATGTTCTTAAAACCTTGGATTTTATTCTTAAAGGCTCCACTCGCGACGAAACCCAGGTTTGGGCGAGTGAGTGGGGCTGGCGTCCCGTTTTGTATATTGTTTTATGCGCATTTTAAACATACTCTTGTGAGTATAACTTTTAAGAATAAAATCCAAGGTTTTAAGAACATGTGTTTTTCTTTAGTGTTCTTTCAATGTGTTCTTTCGGTGAAAAATCGAGAAAAGTTCCACCCGAGTAACGAGCACTCGAGCATTTTAGTGCTCGCTCATCTCTAGTGGTTATCCTTATCCCATCCTGGAAAATGTATTTGCATATTTTCCCAGAGCTAAGGTATAGACATCTGGGAGGTGGTGTGGCCCTAATCATATAGTTGTGTCGCCAAGGCTCCCTGATAGATGATTCAATGTTTGATTGATTAATTCATATCATGCTACAGACAAGAATGATGCATTATTGTTTACATTTTTTAGGTTTTGTTATAGCTTATTTCAGCTGTCCTTTTTAATTTGTTTTGTTCATGGATTTCCATCATTTGAATATCTTGACACACTATAACAGATAACCCCTTCAAAATCAAGTTTTTTCGTTTCCATATTTCACTCCTCTCCTTCCACAAGCCATAACTTTTATTTTTTTTTTCATTTAGAAAGCTATATGTTGTTTTGCTATGTGAGACAAATTTTATTTTCTAGTGGCAAAATTTAATATACTGTACCATGTACTGGGAAGGTGGAAAAATAATCCAGGTGGTGTATTAAAGGGGGTGAAAGGATTACAATGGGCGGAAAGGATTCAGTAAAAGTCTCTGTTATCTGATATATCTGGTAACAAGATGTGCTCACATTTTTTTTATATGCTTTTGGTTTTTTTAAGTTCTACATACCAAATAGCAAGTTCCTAAGCCATTCTGAAAGCAAGTGTCAGTCTCTTGCCATGTACTTATTTAGTAAATTTTACTTTTATATTGAAAATTTGCTTACAAAAGGCTCTTTTAACATCTTGGTTTCTTAAAGTATATATTATTGGGTTTAACATTGGAGTCACAACACTGTATAACACTGAGATGACTTTGTCCTTATCCAATGAATGTGCAGAAGCTGGCCTGACATAATTCGAAATGGAACTTCCATAGTACAAAATAACTACAATTACATGCGAGAGACACGTAGAAAAAGCCTTTTGTCTTCCTTTGGTTGACCTAATTTTTATTATGGTCACAATAATATATATGTATGACACAATAATACACAGAAATGGAGTCCAGGCAATGAAAACACCTATAGACTGCAGTAAAAGTTCATTGACAAGGGTATCATCACAAGATAACAACAAGAGTGGAGGGATGTCACAAAAAAAATAATTGATTTGGTTTGAATCACAAAAATTCAACTGGAATGTGAAGTATGTGTGAATGATAGAATTTACTAGTCCACTGGCCCAAGAGACAGCGGCCATAGTATTAGTCACCTTTTGGTTCATTTTAACATAATATTGTAAAGGATTACATATAGCTACAAAACGATCATATGACATAAATCCAAGCAAAATGCACTCTGTGCCAACACATGCAAAGAAAAAATATAACTGCATAATACAGCCGATAAATGAGATAATTTTCTTCTCCACCACCAATGCTTGTAACATCTTGGGTATGGTAGTTGAAGTATAGCATATATCTAAAAATGACAAATTTGATAGGAAAAAATACATAGGTATATGAAGACTCTTTTCCAGTTGATACAGTATCATAATTGTCAGGTTCCCCAGAAAAGCTATCACATAGATGAGAAGGAGCACACAAAAAAGAAAAGGTTTCATACTGGGGTTATCTGATAACCCAAGTACTTGAAAGTCTGTGATAGTTGTCTGGTTAACATTCATTGTATTCGCTGGCATCAATATTGTTACATTTATACAGTATTTTTAAAAAAGTCACCATGTGAAAATCAGTCTTCCCTTTCTGATATTTCTTCTGTTGCTGAAATGTGAACTATTTTCATAATTTGTTTCAAAGCAGAACAGAAATATAAGAACAAGCACAAAAATACTATTTTTTCTTAGTGACTACGTTAAAGTAGTTGGTACATGCAAAGTACTTCTATACCAAAAACATAATTTTAAGTTGATTTCAAATTACGTTTAATATCATCATTCTATAATTTGTAGAGCACCATTAATTCCACTGCATTAATGTAATATGGGTTTACATACTTTGCACAAAACAGACTCTAATAAGTACCAACCACACAAAACTAGGCTCCATGGACACAATTGTAGGAAAAACTTGTTTGTGTCGCTTCATGTAAATAGAAGGTTATGTAAGTAAAATAAATGATGGGGTTATTGTGTATTGTAGACAATTCGAAGAGGCACTGTAAATGTTCAGGTCAAGATTGAAAGTTTAGGAGTTGGGGGACAGTCAGACATGTTTTGGTAAAGTTCAACAGTATGTTGAGTGCATCAACGAAGCCTTGGAGAGGGTCGTGAATAAATCAGTGGAATGGAGAGTGCAGAGCTAAGACAATAGTGGTATTGTAGAAGGTAGCAATGGTTTCTGCTTCATCGAATTAAAATAAGGTATAGAGTGGTAGGAATATCATATGGATGGCATGATGTTTGAGGTGTGCAATCTTTTTGACTGTAAAAAAAATAATATTTAAATTAAAATACATATAACCTGGATATAAATGGCACAAGGGCACTAAACATAAATACATTATACCTCATTTTTAACACCTTAAGAACTTGTGACATAACTGTACCTCACAGTGCTGTTAAAATTGTACTCGCGGACTGAGCCCTCTTTACTGCTGCGGTATAGGATACAGAAGAGTGGGAATGGAGGTCAACCCTATGAACTGGGTTCTGTGTGTATTTACAAATTACAAAGCTGAAGATTCCTCTGGTGTAAAACAGTAAAAAATATTAAAACTGATTTATTATTTTTAATTAATTTTTTTCAATTTTTCATAATGTATGTTAATCAATCAAAAATCCCTGGTAAATAATTGAGCAACAATTCACATTAATTAAAAAAAAACTGTTTGTTGGTGATACATTTCTAAGTAACCACCATATTTATACAGAATCTGTCAGCAATTTGACAGTATGTTGTCAGTAACAGTATCATTGTAAATAAAGTCATTCCTTATTCTGGGCCTCAAGCACTGTACGGAACTGTTAACATTTTATGATCTTTGCACTGAACTGCTTCACAGCTTTCCCCCTCTGCTCTGAGTAAAATTTTTCTAACCATTCAAGGTCAGTATTGACTTTAACGCAAGCCACTCAGTGGGAGACTGGGAGAAGTAGGATGTCAACCCACATCCACCTCTGTGCCTTAAACTTTGAATAATGACTAAAAGATTGCAGTCTTATGTTTGAAGTGCAGGATATATCTGGTTTCTCCTCCGCAATATCAGAGTTTCATTGAGGGTCAATTATCTTAGACGGTTCTCTTTTTTTTTGTCTTATATGTGCGTAAAAATTTGAGACTTTTCTGCTTGCCTTGCACAAGAATTTTTAAGTGTTGCGTCTGATATATTTAAAATCTAGATGTAGACGTATAAAACGTTGCATTTTTAGTGCAAATTGCAGTAAAATGATAAAGTTTGGTGCACTCACTCCAGTCCCGAGCATGCATAGGCAAAGGGTTCGAAGATGGTGGTAGAAGTATGCAACTTCTTTTTTTAAAAAAAAAAAGGCGCAAAAAACAACAGGCAGACATGCCTGATATAACACCATCTAAGATTAATTAAACAAGGCCAAAACAGAAACGAGCAAATGCCCTGACTAAAGATAAATGACCCCCATTATATTTCAAACTGTATTGTGTGTATAATCTTAGTTATATTTAAGATTTCAGAAGTAAAGGTATAAATATCATGCAATTATAAATCAATGTGTGTATTGTCGATAAAGCCTTCATTACATTCCAGGGATATTCATAATGCGATTATATTAGATAACATCTATCACAGGTGTTGTCAGAAGAGAGAGCATTTAAAGGATAGTATTATATACATGCACATCTTAGGGGAGATGGGCACAGGGCACATGACTAATTAACTGTCTAGTTAATTTGACACAAAACAACTATGGCTTTCATGTAACCATGTAAACATTTGAGAATTTATATTCACACTCTTATTTCTGCTTTATAGAATCAGAATTGGCACCAAATAAACTCAGTTTGCATTTTAACCACTTCATGACCGCCATATCAACTTTTTAGGGTAGCCATTGAGGGGCCTTCTTCTGCAATGCCTTTCTATAGCCCATACCCGGCACTAACACCTGGGATCAGAAATGCTCTGATCTTATGTGTTTAACCCCTTAGGCACCATGTACCTGGTGCAAAGGGAGCGGGCTACCTCTGCCACCCATTGGCACCTTTTTACTGCAAACAGTGCGTGCAGATGGTCCAATGATCCAATGAAGGATAGTTATCTATTAAGCCAAACCGGAAGCAAATGCCTATTAGATATCATATAATGCACTGCAGTACGAAAGCAGTGCAGTGCATTATATAAGAAATCAAATGATCGAATGTCTGTGCCCCCCCCCAAAAAAAAGGTTAAAAAAAGGCTAAAAAAAGATACACCACACAAAAAAACATCCACCCCTTTAAAAGTAAAAGTAAATTCACACACATTTGTACCTCAACACCCATACCTCACCAGGCTACAAAAGAATAAAAGAAAAACACAATCAAACACTTTATGAACCTCCAGTGTGTACAAATAAAATTTACAGTTTGGAAGGCAGCAATGCAAAAGGGTTTTTTTTCTACCCCAAAAGATTTCCATTATGCAAAGGAAGGTAAAAAAAATGTGGTATTTTTATATGCTTATTGAACCAGATAATTTAATTTGTACATTGTTTCGGTTCGATGATAAAAGCAGAAATTTTTATATGCATATTGCCCCAGATAATTTTATTTGTACAATGTTTCGGTTCAATGATAAAAGCAGAAATTTTTTTTACAAAATACAACATCAGATTTACGGTCTTTTTTTTTTTAATCCTGCACAGAAAGGGTAAATAAAAGTTCACCAGTAGGGTATATGAAACCCCAAATTGTGCAATTAAACTATAATGACAGAAAAATTAAAAAGTTTGAGCTTGTTGAAGACATTGATGGAAAAATGGCCTGGGCATTACCATGGAAAGCAGCTGAGATAAGAGGTTAAATAAATATTGTACAAATATTGTTGACTGCTTACTGACCAAACTTATTTGTGGCCACTAAACCATATTTTTTTTAAATCTGGCATGTGTCACTTAATCTGGTAATAACATAAGAACGCTTTACCTTACCAAGGCAAGGGGTATATATAATGCTTCGTTTCAGCAATGCAGCTCCATCAACTACAAATCTTTGCATCTTTTAACACAATCCTCCAGTACGATCAAGATCCAATAGTTCGACATCAGTAGTCATATAACAATTAACTAGAACATTGTTATATGCACAAGTCCAGAACAAACGTGGAAACCATTCCTCCCCCCGCCAGACCCTGGATGTGATGATGTGGATATGGTGAGTATATTAGAAAAAAAAAGGTGTAGCATGTGTAGTTTAACTCTAGGTTTGTTGGCAGGTCTGCAGATAGAGCCAGATTGTTTGAGTATTTTATATTCTTTTATATTCTTTGTCCCAGACCATCCTCAAAACATTTGGTGTTAGTGACAAACCTGCAAGTCTTACAGCGGTTTGCCCTATATTTATAAAATCAATCACCAAGAATTTATGATGTTGGTTAGATTATTATCTCATGTTGTGCCATTGTTTATATAGTTTAGGATTGTATAGATTCATGTCTTTACGTCTTTGTATTTGGATCACAAATACTTAGTGACATCACTGCAACTTACTGCAACATAAAACCGCCTTTATCAAACACTGAAATTATGAACACAAATAATAATATTATAATATCATGTGATGCAAAATGACATAGTGATATAATCGTATAAAAGTACAGGATACAAAAAGAATTACTCCCTTCAACTAGTATCTGCACTGGGTTCCCACCATCAACTGAGGACTCACCTACGTTTCGATACATCATCATGCTATATGCTACATGTCTACTGGTTATGTGTCTAGGTCCATACCTTTGGTCCATACTTTTTTGCCTTTTTTGACTTATAACTGTACACACAAATTGAATTCTTATTGAATCCTGTACTTTTACATGATTATATAACTATGTCATTTTGCATCACATGATATTATAATATTATTTTTTGTGATCATAATTTCAGTGTTTGATAAAGGCTGTTGTATCAGCCGAAAACATTAACGCATGAAAATTTTTTGCCATAATTCCTAATAAAACCACTTTCTTGGATTACATTCTATAAACATATTTCAGAGTTGGATCCCTAATCCTAAAGCTCCCCCCCTTTCACTCCTGATACCTATTGAAAATTTGCAACATAAAACCGGTACATGAAATCTTTTCAATTCTGGCACCAGCTGCAAAGGAGTTTTAGATGAATACGTCTTTCCTAGCAGATAAAAAGAAAACATCTAATTTTGTAACCTTAATTTATAAAGATATCCCTGATTTCTGTCTTACATGAATTTGTCTTCTTATAGCTTTCTTGACATCCTGATTCTTTAACGTGTATATTACCGGGTTCAGCATTGGAGTAACAATACTATATAAAACTGAAATCAATTTGTCCTTATCCATTGAGTAGGTGGACACAGGTCTCACATAGCTAAAAATTGCACTACCGTAATATAAAATCACCACAGCAAGATGAGATATACAAGTTGAAAATGATTTCTGTCTTCCGTGACCACCCCCGATTTTCAATATGGTTACAATTATGTATATGTACGAGACAATTATGCAGAGGAAAGGTGTCCAACCTATAAAAACACCTATGCTGAGTAACAAGATCTCATTGATCGATGTGTCATCACAAGATAGGAGGAGAAGAGGTGGTATATCACAGAAGTAATAACTGATCCTGTTGGAATAACAGAAGTGTAAACGAAAAGTAAAAGCGGTATGAACAACAGAATTCATAAAGCCACATAACCATGATACGCTGGCTAACGCAAAGCAAATATTTTTGCTCATAAAAGTAGAATAACGCAAGGGATGACATATAGCAAGGAAACGGTCATACGACATGATGCCAAGCAGAACACACTCAGTTCCAACAAAGGCTACAAAGAAATACATTTGGAAAGCACAAGCAAAATAGGGCAAAGCTCTGCGGTCAATTATGAGCATCTCCATCATTTTAGGCATTGTCGTTGATGTATAGCAGACATCCAAGAATGATAAATTTTCTAAAAAGAAATACATTGGTGTGTTCAGATTCTTGTCCAGCTGTATAATAAGAATAATGGCCACGTTTCCCATCAGCGTCAGCACATACATAAGAAGAAGTGCTATAAACAGAATAATTTTTATGTTAGGTACGTCTGTCAATCCCAGTATAAAAAACTCTATAAATAAACTCTGATTTGTAGATCTTGTGTTTGTATCAAATTTTCCTGCAAATAAAATCAATAAAGTTAAATATTAACACTAAAACTGGCCATAACACATACATTAGAGTAGCTTCATGTGTATATCTGGCTTTAGTATAACATGTGAAAATTACATTTCTCCTTTGAACCTCTATGGTTGATACTGAAATTATGCATCTAACATACTGCATAAAGAACCGTATAACAACAGTATGGATGAGCTTTTTTTGTATAGCTGTATAGAGAGTATAGCTGTATAGAGAATAGCTGATACATTTTTTATTGTTTGAGATCTTTTTATGGCTTTGCAGAGTTTGGTTATCCTGGTCAGACATTCCGCACAAAACAACTCACATGTTCTACATTATGTAAGATTTATTCTTATTCACACGGAAATGTAGCTGATACTAAATTGACAACTACTCTGTCAGTTACATGGTGTATTAATGTGTGGCAGTGCTTCTGTGCATGATAAACTGCATCACTTATCATACATCAAGTACCATACATCAGGCATTGCATAAAAATACCAATACAAGTAAATAGGATCAAAAATTCTATAAAAATTATTCCAATCTTTATTACACTAAATAAACACTAAAACATACAATATTAGAATCCACAGAAACAGAAAATGTGGTGGTGGTGGTTTTTCAATAATTCAAATACAGGCGGTCCCCTACTTAAGAACACCCAACTTACAGGCAATCAGTATTTACAAACGAACCTCTGGATGTTGGTAATTTAATGTAATTTACCCTTAGGCTACAATAAACAGCAACACTAGCTGTTAAAGGTGTCTGCAATTAAGCTTTATTGTTAATCCTGGTTCTTATGACAATCTAACATTTTTGGCTACGGTTACAATTATAACATACACAATTTCGACTTACATACAAATTCAACTGAAGAACAAATCTGCAGAGCCTTGTACGTAACTGCCTGCACATACACATCTATTATGAGTATTCAAATGCAGTCCAATTCAAAAAATGAACAATAGATATTAAAGTCATGTTACCCACCTGGGCGTTGCATAGTAAATTTCTAGAAAGATGTCATTAAACTGAGACCACCACCACACCACCCCCTTAACTGTACACTAAGGCTGGCCTTTTTAAACCCTTATGAATAATATTGTATTGTCAAATTTGTCAAATTAGGAATTAATTGAATCCTGTACTAACTTGGATTAGTAAGTAATTTGCACACAAGCATATACACACAAACACAAATATTTGAAAGAAATGAGCCACATTAAAATGTATCTTCCATTGAAAATCTTCTCTCTATCACATTTCTTGAATCTTCATATGATCAATGATTTACTGTATTTTTATGACCCTATATATACTTATGCTGTGTGATGAGGTAATATTTAGAACAAAAGAGAATCTTCTCATTTTAATTGATGTCAATTGTCTCAAGAGAACTAAGTTTTCAGATATTGTGGGAACTTTATTAGCCAAGGGCATAATGATGTTTGAAACTCAGAAATAGAAGGCCAAAAAAAAAAAATTATAACGGTTTTACATGTGACTTACGAAAAAAGCATCAAGGAGTTACATCACAATGTAAACTTTTATAACAGTAAATTCTGTGCAAGTTGATTCCAAGGCTGCGTTTGCAAAGAAAATCGTTTTTTTTTTTTAAAGTTTTTTTTCTATTTTTTTAATTTATGGTGCTGGTGCTGCTCAAAAATTTTATCTTTTATTTTTTTATTTGCAATATGCAACTTTACATGAGCGAAGAATAAGACATAAGTATTTACATTATCTTCTTATCATTTACAATCATCTTTTTTGTTTCAATATTCTAGTTCAGTATTTCAATATTCTATCCTAGCAGATATTGACACTGTTTTGCCAAAAATAGAAATATTGTGAATATATATTTTTTCCATAAAATCAAAATAGCATTTGCTTATGTTTTGGTGTGTTCTTCATGTTTTTATGTCTTTTTCTCTATTGTTTGTGATGTTTTAGACACAGACACCCAACTTTATTTGGTAGCCCCTGTTCCCTTTTTTTTTGTACTCTATTATGCTTTGCTTCCGCCTGTCTAAACTAAAGTACCGTATTTTTCAGCCTATAAGGCGCACCGGAGTATAAGGCGCACCTCTAATAAATGCCTGCTAAGACATCTAGGTTCATATATAAGGCGCACTGGAGTATAAGGCGCAGGATCAAATGCAGTACCTAAAAATGACCAGCAAAATGACAGGCAGACCTGTGCACAGTTCAAGCTAGCTACACTTCCCGGGAAACTTGTCTTCAGCGTGTCAGAGAGCTCCGATCTCAGAGGTATGGGCTGCTGGGGGTTAATGCAGGGTGATACAGCAGGGGTTTAGCTGTCTCCCTCTGCCCCTCCTCCTTCCCTCCTCAGGCAGGGTGTTATTCCTGTGGGGTTCCCTGTGGCTCCTTCTCTTTCCCCTGTTACAGGGCTGTCAGGTATGGGGGATTTCTTACTGATGATAATGATGATGATTGCCTCGTGGTCGGCACTATGGCAGCTCTGGTCTCTCAGTGCTAGGGGAGGGCAGGATGGGCACAATGTTAGTTGTGGTGCCATGCCACTTCAGAAGCTAGGGACCCTGTATACTGTGTGGGAAGGTGCAGGACATTTCTGGGGTTGGAGCTATTAAACACTGGTAAATGTACAGTACATCTTGTATTTAGCACATTTCTGTATAAGTTCATATATAAGGCGCACTGGCCTATAAGGCGCACCTTTGATTTCTGAGAAAATTAAAGGATTTTTAGTGCGCCTTATAGGCCGAAAAATACGGTAATGTCACATTGTAGTGTATGATTTGAACAATGAGCCAGGAACATTTCTAGCGCTGGACAGAAGATGCAACTGACCAGAACCATTTGGAGCCAGGTGGAGGTACCTCTGGCCTCCGTCTGCTCCAATTCATTCTACAAACAACAATTCTACTTAATGACACAAGGCTAAATAATACACCACTGTGTTCTCTAACCCCTCAAGGACACAGCACATTTTCACCTTTAGTAAACAGCCTGATTTTTTAAATCAGCCATGTGTCACGATATGCAGTTATATATTTTAGTTAAAATTTTTTGTACTTCTAAAAAAAATGGAAATTTGTTGAAAATTTTGAAAAATTAGCGATTTTTTTATTTTTATATGTAATTTTCATCATAAGGTTAGTTTAATCAACCAAATCGGTTACTAACTAACATTAAACATATGTCTGCTTCATGCTGACATAATTTCTTATATGTTATTTTATTGTATTAGGATGTTAGGAGGCTTACAGTTTCAACAGGAGTTATCCAAATTTTTAAGACAATTCATCTTCAGAAGGGTTTTCAAAGTTCTATTTATTAGAAACTCTCCACAAATTGCCCCATCAAACTATTGAAAACAAGACTTGTAAAGCTTGTGAATACTTTAACCCCATAACCTCTAGGAGCTCAGCTGATGCCGTTTCAGCTCAAGATCTTAGCCGAATCGACATCGGGATACGAGTTGCCGGCTGTAACTTGAAGCTGACACCCCAGTGTAACATCGATTGCCGGTGTTTAACCCGTTAAATGATGGGGTCAGAGCGGCCGTGGCATTTAACATACCTTTGGGGGGGGGGGTCTTTCGCCCAGGATCGCCCCCCCCCCCCTCGCGTCATTTTCGATCAGGACCCCAGAGCAGCCTGTAAGTAAGTAGAAAGAAGAAAAGGCGGCACTCACCAACTCTGTGGAACAACTTCTCTTTATTCAGCACACGGTGTAGTACAGGGGGAATGCTGGAGCCATACGGCGACGGGCCGTTTCGCGCTCACTAGCGCATCTTCAAGCCGTTGACGTCATCCGCCCGCGACGCGCAGAATATATGCGAGGGCGCCGGCGGCTGTCGTCAAGGGAACAATGTAAACAAGGGTAAGAGACACGTGCATGGACATTAAAAATACAACATTGTGAAATTAAAAACAGATACACACATGTATGTATAAAAAACATGTATATATAAATAAACCGGCTTGGAAATGGAAAGCACTAGTACATGGTAATTGCAGGGACGATTATGGGGACTGTGGACTTTTCATTAGTAGGGGGAGCATTGCTGGGAACATTTTAGGAAACGTTTGCGGCTCGGGACATTTTATATGGGGGAGCAGTGCTGAGAGCATTTCATTAATGGGGGGAGAACTTCCAGGAACACTGCTGGGGACATTGCATTTGGGGGATCACTTCTGGGGACATTTCATTAATAGGGGAACACTGCTGGATAAGTTTTCATTGGGGGATGCATTGCTGGGGACATTGCATTAGGGGAACACTGCTGGGGACATTGCATTGGAGGCTCTGCTGTGGACATTTCATTGGGGGCTCTGCTGCGGACATTTCATTAGTGGCGGGGAGGCTGCTGTGGACATTTTATTAGTGAGGAAAGCTACTGCTGAACAGTTTATTAGTGAAGGGAGGCTGCTTCTGGTTGATTTTTACTAGTGTATAGGTGGTATGTATATTTTTCGTCACAGTGAAAAGCCCAAAGACAAGTGGACATTATAGGTGTGTGGGGGCATGGTAAGAGGGTAACCCGGCACAGTTCCTGGTAAAAAAAAAATTTGGATAAAGCTGGTCCTTAGATGCAAAATATTTGAGGAACACTGGTATATAGAATTTAAAAGATCTAACATTTAGTGCATAAAAAACACTGGTATATAGAATTTAAAAGATCTAACATTTAGTGCATAAAAACAATAATAAAATAACTTAAATAGAAAGTATAACATAACTAAAGGTATTACATTGGCATAAACAATCTTATTATTATTAATTTATTATTGATACAGTACTAGAACCAAGAGTCCTTCATAGATAAATTACCAGAACCAAGCTTACTGCATAGATACAGGACCAGAACAAAGATTAATACATACATACAGAATTAGAACCAGTCTCTCATAGAAGAATACAACAGCACAGGGGGACGTATAGACTTGTGAGCTCATGGGTAATAGAAAAACTTACTTTAAATATGGTGACATATAAGTTTTTGATTAGAAAAGTCTCTGACTCACAGTAACCAATATAGACACAGGGGCCCCACAATAGCAAATTTAGTCCAGGGGCCTCACACTAGCCAATATAGTTAAAGTGCCCCCACAGTAGCCAATACAGTTACACTGTTCCACAGTAGCAGTATAAAAACAGTGCTCCAACAGTAGCAAGATAGTCACAGGGGCACCACAATAGACAATTACCGTATATACTGTGGCCCCGATGTGCAGCGCTGCTCCCCGATGTCCGCGCGGCTCGTCTTCTGGCTTCCGCGCCCATCTTCTTTCTTCTGCTGGGAGAAAAACATGGCAGTGCCCAGCAGAAGAAAGAAGAGGAGCCGCGCGGACATCGGGGGAGCAGCGCTGAACATCGGGGCCACCGGAGGGTGAGTATATAAATTTATTATTATTAAGTATTTTTTACTCGTGCTTTGACTCGTGTATAAGCCGAGGGGACGTTTTTCAGCACATTTTTCTTGTGCTGAAAAACTCGGCTTATACACGGCTATACACAAGTCCCACAATAGCCAAGTCACATTGCCACCCACAGTAGCCATAAGCTATGCTGCACCTCAAGGTAACCAGGTTACAGCAGCCATTAGTTTTATTGCCTTGCACAGTAGATATATATGTAATATTGCCCCATCCACAGTAGCCTTTACTCCTCACAGTAGATATTGCTCCTCACAGTAGATATTAGACATGTTGAACCCCTTGGAAGCCATTGGTCATACAGTCATGGCAGTCATAGTTGCAATGAATAGTATTGCCTGCTACAGTAGCCAAGTCTCAGTGCCTCCCTTAATAGTAACTCTGCCTCTATAGATTAAGGTAAAAAATACAATATTTACCTTATTCCTCTCCTCTACACAATGTCCTCTCTCCGGATGTCCAGCAGCTGTTACATTGGTGGGATGATGCTCCTGCAGCTCAAGGGTCAGCTATGGCCATAGGAAAGATTGTGGCCACCCCAGTAGTTAATAAATGCATTACCAGAATTGAGATTACTACATAGAAACGGCACCAAAACCAAGCTTACTACATACATATGTTACCAGAACCAAAGTTAGTACATAAATACAATAACAGAACTAAGCGTATTATATAGATAAAGCACCTGAATCAAGATTACTTCATAGATACTGTACCAAAACCAAGTTTATTACATACATATTGAAGGCAGCAGATTTTTCACAGTGTCTGGTACTAGATGACAATTGTGATGTAGTATAAGTCTCTCTGCATGTTGGGTACCCTTATAGGAAAGATAACAGCATAGGCAAGATTTACAGAATTGTAAGCTAAATCTGTGACAGATGACATTATTGATTGGAGGAGTCTCTAACTCTAATATAGTCACCAATATAGGGGCCCACCGTAGCCAAGTTTGTTAGAAATAGTTAGTGATAGAAATACTGCACTCACAAAAGAAATATAATAACAGGTGCCCACACGATAATAAATTGTCACAGTTCTCCAAGGTAGCCACAATATAGTCACAATTCCCTTAGGTACCCAATATAGTCACAGTTCCACACATTAGCTAACATAGTCACAATTTTCCATAGTAGCCAATATAGTCACAGGGCCCCCACAGTAGCAAATATGGTCAAAGTACCCCCAAAGTAGACAACAAAGTCACAGTGGCCACACAGAAGCCAAATCACATTGCCCCCCATTGTAGTCATTAGGCATTATGTACTTCACCGTATCCAAGTACCCCACAGTAGCTGTTGGCCATACTTCTCCATACTATAGCCATTAGTAATATTAACCCCACAATATAGTCACAGGGGCTCTGCAGTATCCAACATAGTCACATGGACCCCCACATTAAACAATATAGTCAAAGGGCCCCACGGTAACCAATATAGTCACAATTCTCCAAAATAGTCACAATAAAGCCACAGTTCTCCAAAGTAGCTAATATAGCAATCCACACAGTAGCCAATATATTTACAAAGTTCCACAGTAGCCAATATAGTCATATGGCCCCCATAGTAGCCAGTATGGTCAAAGTACCCCCACAGTAGCCATAAAAATCACAATGACCGCACAGTAGCCAAATCACATTGCCCCCACTGTAATCATTAGGCATAAACGGAGGTAGAGGGAAAGGTGGGATAGCACAACTTCATATAATTAAATGTCCATTTGCATAAATGCCGGATTTATGTATAGGATAAGCCAGACTTAGTGGATAAGCAGGTGGTGCTCTTATTCATCAAAAACAGTAAACTCTTCAAAATGGAAACAACAGTAGAATGGCACTCACCACAGTTCTTCCTTATTTCATTCCGGTTTATTAGTGATACTCACAAAACATGGCTTGTAGAATACATGCAAAGGGAGGGGTAGACGCAGGGACTCATAAATATACAGGGTACATGACAGCTGACTTCTGACGTCTGACTTGCCCGTTCCCCAACATATGAAAGTATGGCTTTTTAAACCTCCCAAGTGCCCGCCCCCACCGCATAAAATAAAACACTTCCAATTACAGACTGGTAAAAGGACATCAACATCCTACGGTCCACATCAAACGACTTAAGCGATCTTAAAAAGTACAGTCTCCCAGACGCCTTTTTATACAATTTCTCTGAATTTATATGCCACAATAACTTATCATCCAGATAGACGCCCAGATACTTATAGTTTGTGATGCGTTCCACTGCGAAAGTATGGCTTTTTAAACCTCCCAAATTCCCGCCCCCACTTCCTATTGGTGTTCACAGGACTCATTCGTAGTCCTCTGTGCTTCAACAATATATCTCATGTCCTCCACTAAAACACTGGAATACACATGTCAATAGTACTCACCATGATTAAAATTGTGTGCCCCGGTCCCCTTGCTGAAGACGCTGGCCTGAGAGGACGAGTGGTGGGATGGCGCCAATCCCAAGATGGCGCCGGCCTCGCGGCAGACGCAGCTAAGCCGCACCTACGGGGGCGTGGCCCATACCACCCCACCCTCCGGATAGGCTGACGCTGCGGAGGTAGGACCGCTGCATCGCAATAGTTCACGGCGGGAGTACCTGGTAAGACTTGTATGGTTGTATGGTTACCATGGGAACCTGACGCAGCAAGGGAGGACTGTATTCACACTCTGGACGAGGAGGGTGATAGTAGTTAGAAGCAAACATGTGGGAACAGATAAAAGTGGGATGGTATGGCCATATTCAATATTAAAATATGACAAAATCTTAGTGACATTACTAAATAGTGGAAATTACGTGTGTTAAGATACGACAATAAGTCTAAACACGCTTCCACTAAAGGAACAAATGTACAGCGTAACGGTTTATATGTTATTAAGATGTATCGATAAATATCGTACGAGTCTGGGAGATCTCTCAGGAGGTTATCTCACACAGTCACAAGAATTGAAGTTTCATAGTTTATACGGTTGAAAAAAGACACTTGTCCATCAATTCAATATTAAAATATCACAAAATCTTAGTGACAATACTAAATAGTGGAAATTACGTGTGTTAAGATACGACAATAAGTCTAAACACGCTTCCACTAAAGGAACAAATGTACAGCGTAACGGTTTATATGTTATTAAGATGTAGTCTGGGAGATCTGGGAGTCTGGGAGATCTCTCAGGAGGTTTTCTCACACAGTCACAAGAATTGAAGTTGAGACTTCTTACTAGGGGATACCCAGAAATTCTCATAGATGAAGCTTACCAGAGAGCCAGAAAATCCAGGGAAATAATACAGAAGAGAAAAACTAAAACCACGAATAGGTACAGGTATAAAGATGAAATGTTTGTGTTTTCTTTCAATTTTACACCCCAAGCCGATATAATAAAATCTGCTATTAGGTCCAATTGGCATTTAACCCCTTAAGGACGCAGCCATTTTACAGCTTAAGGCTCAGCCCGATTTTTTGGATTCTGACTTGCTTCGCTTTATATGGTTATAACTTTTGAACACTGTTACTTATCAAAACGATTCTGAGATTGTTTTTTCCCCACATGTTGTACTTCATTTTAGTGGTAAATTTTGTAAATAAACGCAAAACTTATCAGCCAAAATTTACCACTAAAATGAAGTATCGTGGGGGAAAGACCCCCCAGATACATGTTAGATGCCGCGGTCGCGCTGACCGCGGCATTTAACGGGTTAAGCACCCGCGATCGGAGACAACTCCGATCGGGGGTGTTACACTGGGGTGCCGGCTATTAGTTACAGCCGGCACCCCGTGTTTCCCGATGCCGGTTCGGCTCTGATCCAGAGCCGAGCCGGCATAAGCGCCGTGGCGGATATATCCGCCACTGAGCGCTAAGTCACTGCGCTCCGTGGCGGATATATCCGCCACGGAGCGTGAAGGGGTTAAGTTGCCCTTGAATCGTTTTGACGTTACTCCCAAACCTAAATACTTGCATACAAGCAAAATGTGTTTTGTTGGTACACAATCCAACACATGTGTCGGTTTCCCAAATGCTAGCGTTCAGGTCTACATTCATCCGGGGAAGCTCCTACCACGTCGATTGAATTGAATTTCAAAACACAATTCAAAAACAATGGGGCACATTTACTAAGAATCATGTCAGAAACTGCACTAAATGTGGTTTGCTTGTGTAAAGTGCAGATTTATTAAGATGTGCACGAGAAATCATGAATCTGGCGCTCTCCTGCACTGTGCCGACAGAGTTATCAACTTTTTTGTGGTGCACCTTTAACATAGGGGGTGCAACAGACTTTGCATGATAAATCTGGTTCATGGTCTGACTTAGCACCAGAATGCGCTTAATTTGTGTCGTATGGAGGTTAATGCAGCTGCACCACAAAACGGTCACGTGTGGCACAATCGTGGCGTGGAAACTTCTTAAATATTTGTGCAAGTACTTTACACCTAAAAGGACGTGCAAAGTCTGTCAGAAAAGTGGCGCAAAGCCCTTAGTAAATGTGCCCCAATGTGTGAACGCAGCATGAGAGGTCTCCTTATTTTCAGTGTGATTTGACTGCTGGCACCCCCCAAATATCAGATAAAGGAGGGTCCTTGGTTCATGGGTTAAATGGAGAAGCAGTTATGCAATAGTGCTGCCATGCACTTTGTCTCTATGAGACTGGTAAAGCAAAGCCGGTGTTATTCTGTTATATTCACCAGTTCCGTTCAGCTAGGATTTCTTCTTCCAAGGTCCTAAACCTATTGCTTAAAGGGATGTCTCTTGTCTATGGGCTATGTGTGGTATTGCATTTCAGTAAATGTCACCTGTAATACCAAACAAAGCCCATGGACACCAGGAGTGCTTGTTCTGAATGAAAGCCGCCATGTTTTTCTTATCTCATTTATCTTTCTTATTTTATCCAATTATAAGTCCGCTCAATGTCTTCAATTTTTTTTCATAAACCTGTCCATCTTGGAATAGTTGTCATAGTGCTTGTATGGGGGAAAACCATAGGGATGAGCTACAATGAAATCGGTTGTAGTCCCATGGCCCTTCTTTTCTACAGGCCCCATTAGAGACCGGCATTTTTATACGAACATAACTAAAGGGTTATGGGGCCCTTTATAGATGCCAGTATCCAGGACTTCTGTCCAGTTCATGGTTTTGTGGCTTTCCTAGTAATAATTTATAGGATTAATGACTGACACTTTCTGTGTAAAAACTGGGATTTTTAGGTTCAGTGTGACAGACTGTTGCAGGGATAATGACTGGTATTAGTGTGACAGTGTGAATGCAACTTGTGGAATTAGTGCCTGTTCCTTCTGGGTCATAGTAATGGCTTTAAAGAAGCTCCACAAAAAGAAATACTAACTTGAGACTACAACAACATGGCGAGTAAATTCCCGACAGAAATATAACACGTAGCCTCCCCCTAGTGTTCGGATGATGCTATTGTTTTGAGGCTGACAATATCCCGTCTCCTCCTCGTAGCTATTGGTGTGAATCCAGGAAGATGCTTTGTGGTTGGTGGAGCGTTTGACAGCCAGCTGACCAATGGCAGGTAGAGACTTCACTGATGACGTCACCGGTGGAGTCAGGGCGGATGGGTCTTCCGGCGGAGCAGGTACCTGCATTATTTATATATATCTATCTATTATTATGTACATTACTGCTCTATTAGATGTGTGTACATTATTGCTGTAATATATAGATATAATATGTATTTATTACTGCAGTATATCTTCTATACGTGTCTCATATAGAGGAATATCCAGGGGGTCACATATGTGTCACAGCATGGCTCCATTATAGGGGCCTCCATAAATGATAATATACATATAATAATTCAGTGATATGTATACATATCATACACTACATGCTCCAAGGTTGTATTTAACTCTTTGTTTTTCAGACGAGATAAGCAGTGACATGTTGATGGCAGCTACTTATCACGTCCCAGTGAAATAACACACGCTCTTCTCTAAGCTGTACCTATGGGGGTTGTTGTAGGTGGATAATTCCTTTAAGACTTGGGCTGCATGGTGACTGTAGTTGAGATGTATATCATAAGGCCAATTTCATGGTAAAGATAAACCTCCAGCTACTCAATTTCCCCAATTTCAACTCAAACTGCACCAAAATCGTCATGACTCCACAGTCCTGTTTTCCTGGTCCCTCTAGCAGTGCTGAGGTAAATGTGGTCATTCCTTCCCAGTGCCTTATTCCTCTAATCTGTAGCAGAAGAGCTTCACTCCTGAGCATGTACATAAGGTGCAGCCACATTCATCTTAACTAAAAGCCTAGAAGAGGATGCACAACCTGCAACATGCAAAGCCGCACCCTGCTGACAGTCATAACAGATAGAAGCGCTAAATGGTGCAGGTAGTGGTGAGTGTAGATGAGAAGTCCCCACTGCTCCCGGCTCCTCTCCTGCCGCTCCGCTCTGTGTCCCTACTGCTTCCGACTCTTCTCCTGCCGCACCGTTCTGTGTCCTCACTGCTCCCGGCTCCTCTCCTGGTGCTCCGCTCTGTGTACCCACTGCTCCCGGCTCCTCTCCTGGTGCTCTGCCCTGTGTACCCACTGCTCCCGGCTCCTCTCCTGCCGCACTGCTCTGTGTCCTCAAAGCTCCCGGCTCCTCTCCTGCCGCTCCTCTCCTGCCGCTCCTCTCCTGCTGCTCCGTTCTGTGTCCCCACTGCTCCCGGCTCCTCTCCTGCCGTGCCGCTCAGTGTCCTCACTGCTCCCGGCTCTTCTAATGCCGCACCGCTCTATGTCCTCGCTGCTCTGTTCTGTGTCCTCACTGCTCCCAGCTCCGCTCCTGCCGCTCCGCTCTGTGTCCCTACTGCTCCCGGCTCCTCTCCTACCGCTCCGCTCTGTGTCCCCACTGCTCCCGGCTCCTCTCCTGCCGCACCGCTCTGTGTCCTCACTGCCCCCGGCTCCTCTCCTGCCACACCGCTCTGTGTCCTCACTGCTCCCGGCTTCTCTCCTGCTGCTCCGCTCTGTGTCCCTACTGCTCCCGGCTCCTCTCTTGCCGCACCGCTCTGTGTCCCCACTGCCCCCGGCTCCTCTCCTGCCGCACCGCTCTATGTCCTCACTGCTCCTGGCTCCTCTCCTGCTGCTATGCTTTGTGTCCTCACTGCTCCTGGGTCCACTCCTGACGCTCTGCTCACCCCTGGCCTAAATCAGGGACAGAACTTATTACATATTTGTGGAGTCTAGGTTTTGTCACGACTCTGACTCTACAGTCCTGATTATGTTCTTGCGACTTGCAAAGGATTCTTTGCAGGTTAATTAAGCGAGATGAACACAGGGCGGCGCTGTCCACTGTATTACCGTATGCCATGTGTCATTGGATACCATATGCAGGTCTCTATAAGCCATTTAGTACTCATTCACTGACAGCAAGTAGTGACGTATATTATGTTCCTCCTCTTTCCCCTTGTATCTATTTTATAAGAATAACTTTCTGACTGTTGTCTCCTGTTAGGATTTCTCCCTCCTTTTGAGCTGAGGGACTTGGAGTGTGCGTGGAATGGCTGCTGTCTGGCAACAGGTCCTGGCAGTTGACGCAAGGTACAGACTGCGTTACAATGTGTCAGTATATCCTACTCTTTACGGTGACTGTAACCAAGTGATCCTTCACCAGGTACAACGCATACCGCACTCCTGCGCACCCGCAGTTCCGCACTCAGTACATCCGGAGACGCAGCCAGCTCCTGCGGGAGAATGCCAAGGCCGGGTATGATCCGCAGCTGCGACGACAGTACTTGAAACTTCGTAGCCAACTCCTTGCCCAGCGATACGGACCCCTGTCTGAGCAGAGCAGCTTTCGTGCACACAGTAACAGCATCCGCAGCTCTCGCACTACCCTGGACCGCATGGAGGTGAGCGCCTCGCAGAAAACACATTATTCTCAGATGTACAGAATCTGAAGATCCACCTCTGGACCCAACAGTTTTAGGTTGTTGTTTATGATGATTATTGTTATTCCTTTAGGATTTGGAAGAGGAGCCACGGTCTCAGGGGTCACGAGGTCACAGGCGTTCTGTAAGCCGAGGCTCCTACCAACTTCAGGCACAAATGAACCGCGTGGCGCAGGAAGAAAGGTAAGGATATGAGTCAAAGGGGATAGACACTTGTATGGTGACTTGGTAACACTGGGCTCTCCCGCAGGGCTCCTGGCAGTGTGGTGCCAACACCATTGGCTGAAGCCAGCAGGGCAATGGCAGGTGACACCACTCTGAGCGAGAACTATGCATTCGCTGGGATGTACCACATATTCGACCAACACGTGGATCAAGCTGGTAAGTAGCAATTTACTGACAACCAATAAAGATCTAGATCTCTCTGACACCTGAAGCTTTGGAAAATAGTTGTCAGAAATTTACAAACTCATGTTTTCCTTGTAGTCCCCAAGGTACAATTTGCCAATGACGACAAGCACCTCCTGGCCTGCTGCTCTCTGGATGGCACTATATCAGTGTGTCAGCTGGTTCCCACTCCCCCCACCGTCCTGCAGACCCTGCGAGGACACATCGGTCCCGTCAGCGACTTTGCTTGGTCTCTATCCAATGATATAATTGTCTCCACCTCTCTGGATGGCAGCATGCGTATTTGGAACACCCAAGATGGCCGCTGCATCCGACAGATTCCAGACCCGGACTCGGCACAGATGCTGTGCTGCACTTTCCAGCCAATCAATAACAATCTCACTGTGGTGAGTGGTTCTGATATACAGTTGGTGTCTGTCTGTACACTGTGTACATATATGAGGGAAGGGGTTTCTATACTGGGACTTGTAGTTCCCCAGTAGCTGTATGTAGTGTTACATGTAGATGAGATACACTGATACACCCATATGGAATTTTTTTAGGTTGGTAACAGTAAACACAACATCCACGTTGTGAATATTTCCACCGGTAAAAAGGTGAAGGGAGGCAGCAGTAAGCTGACCGGCCGGGTGCTATCATTGTCCTTCGACTCAGCCGGACGCATCCTGTGGGCAGGGGATGACCGTGGGAGCATCTTCTCATTCCTGTTCGATATGGCCACAGGTGAGGGGGACATAGGGCTCACTGATTGATGGTTTATTGATGAGGCAGTGCTGCCATCTCTGTTAGATCTGTCCATTACTTTGGCTATAGCAGAGTTGTAGCAAATACTGAACGGCTCTGCCAATGCTTTGTGCTGTGATTGGACTGTCCCCAGACATGTTATTCATAAGCGGTCTATACATGTGACTTGCAGGTAAGCTGACCAAAGCTAAGCGCCTAGTTGTGTCAGAAGGCAGCGCCATCACCAGCCTCTCTGCCCGCTCATGGATCAGTCGTGAAGCCCGGGACCCATCGCTATTGGTTAATGCTTGTATTAATAAGCTGCTGTTATACAGGTAAGGAGGCATAAAATGTCTGATGTACATCAAGCGCGTCATACATTCAGTTCAGCTTTCTCTTCCATTTTTTTTTTTCTACAATTCACAAGATCTTTCCTTGCCCTCAGTGAATTTAAAACTTTCATTGTCCATAAGTGTCAGATTTACAATTGAGGACATGGGGCCTGCTCGTGTAAAAAAAAAAAAAAATGCTCATTTTAAGAGGAGGTATATCAATCTGTCTCTGCCCCAATTCTGGAATAATTTGCATCTGAAATGCTGTGTGCCACATTTATGAATGCGACTTGTACAATTTGACAGAAAAGTAGGACTCACATGTTGAGGTTACATTGCGTTTTAGCAAATGATCACAGTTAAAGCTTTTGGAATATGTTAAAAAAAAAACGCAACACATCGTGTGAACACAGCCTGACTCTGCACTGGTCTATTCACTGACACTTTCATAAATCTCCTCCCATTGAGTCTGCCAAGTATAGCAGTTCTAGACTTGGATGGAACACAACAAACATATGTGTTCATCAATCAGTTCAGGTGGAAGCCATGTAAAGTTATTGTACAACTACTTACTCTTTATCTAGGGAGCAGAGGCTGCAGCAGTGGCGTCACCTCGACTTTGCGCTCCCGCTGCAGCCCAGCACTGGCCTCAGTTTCAGGTCACAGTGCAGCCTCTGCATCCTACCAGAGGTGGTTATCCTGGACAACCTAGCTTACTGTAGTGTTCAGACAAACAAGAGCCCCCAGAGTGTGTGTACTGGGAGCCTTGTAGAAGTTAATAATAAGACTTGGGGTCCCGCAGTCAAACCCACCAACCATATTCTGTGTGGAGCACCCCCTTTACCATGTCAATTAGGGTTTTCAGTTTCTAGATAGAATCATGTTTCCGTTCCATTCTCAGTAAGCAGACGTGTGCTTGGCCGGGACAGAAAAACTACAAAAATCTACAAAAGCTATTGCTTTATTGGAACAAAAATACTATATAAATGTAAAAAAAAGTAAAATGACAAAGCCAATCCTGTTATGTCTGAAGCACAGTGCGCATAACACGATGTAAGCATCTTATTCATGGCGACTTCTGCCTCTGTAGGGTTACGGATAATGAGGGAACGCTGCAGTTAAAGCGAACGTTTCAAATCCAGCAAACGAGCCACGCCATAGGAAGCATCTTCTGCCCGCTCATGTCTTTCAGGCAGGGAGCCTGTGTCGGTACGTATAGGTTATACCTTCCTGGTACTGCTTATTATCTCACACCTTGTCTATAGCGTGCAGCATGTTTCTAGCCCTCCCTTCTCCTGGAGAATGCTGCACATATGACAGGGAGAAGAAGTCTTACATAACATACCTTGTATACTTACCCAGCGTCACCTGTGTCTATTATCTCCCTCTAGTTACCGGCAGTGAAGATATGTGCGTCTACTTTTTTGATGTGGAACGGGCCACCAAGGCCATTGTGAACAAGCTTCAAGGACACAGTGCGGCTGTTCTAGGAGTCAGCTTTAACTGTGATGAAAGTCTCCTGGCCTCCAGTGATGCTAAGGGGATGGTTATCATCTGGAGAAGAGAGCAGAAGTGAATTCATGTCACCCCGATTAACCATGTGTAATGTCCTCCCCCCTTTTATTTATATTTCCTGTATGTGTCCCCTGCAATAAAACACTATGATCCTGGACGCTGTAATCCACTGACATACCTCTCCCAGAGCCAGTCATTGTGAGTTTATGCTAAAGGACATTAACACCAGGAAGTAGACCGTGCACACAATCATGCGCGTTACCTTAGGAAAAAGCCTGCAATCAATCCCCTCTGACTTTCTGGGGTTCGTAATACCATGAAAAATAACTTTTACCAATATGTAAAGTGAGTGAATACTAAGTGGCGAGGGTGTGCATACTTAGCAGCCGGCAGAGCCATGAGACGATCAGGTGACGTCAGCCCCAGCGCCTTAAGATCATTTACATATTTTTCCGTTATCTTTCATGGTAGTTAGGAAACAAAGCCTGCAATCGACCATAAGGGGGTACGAGCATGATTGTGTGGGCAGTGTACCACCAGTAATCTGGTGGGAGATTGCCTTTAAGGGAATTTCAGGCTAGGACCTGCTCTTTTCTACTGTCATTGGCGCTTGAGCCGATGACACACGGCTGCAAACATTTGTCTGCAGGTAGGATGGATCATCGGTAATAGATCAGTGGGGTCCACGGTCTATCCTGGACAGTTTACGTACGTATACAGTGGATAGATGAAGACGGCAATATCCATCATAGAACAGGTGTAGCAGTACTGCAGCTTTACTACTAAATGGCTGCCATAAAGAGCCGATTGCTAAAGGGTGCAAGTGTTGCATCTCCTCTGACCCGACATGGATGAACCAATCTATGTGCAGAAATCCCCATTAAAAACTTGCTTTATAGTCTAAAAGCCAAAAATGATGGTAGTTATGTGCATTCTTGAGTGTAAGAATAGGTGGTAGAGTATTGTTACACCACCCTTGCTACACTGTAGGCCAATGCTGAGGATAACAAAATGCAAACTGAGAAATCAGAACAGAGTTGTGTTCAGGGGTCAAAAATCACCTCAAGCAAAACCAAATAGGAAATGTTATTGTTGTAATTTCAAAATCCAGGGGTATTGTCTTAGATCGACATGTGGTTGAGGGGGTGGGAATTGGGTTCTGTTTGATCCATTCATTTCCAAATACAGTCATTCTATAACAAATTAAAAAAAGGATCCATCAGTGTTGAGATTATATCATGTGTATTTACAATCAAGGATGAGAATAAAAAGGTTAAAAAAGTAAAACAGAAAAAGTTAATAGAAGGATTCTGAATAATCTAAAAAAAAAAATATATCATCCAATATTTCATTACACAGAAAGACGGAAACCCTGAATGAGCCGGGCCGCAGACTGAATGGAGACAATTCAAGTATCGAGTGTTGCACATCATGCACAAGGCCATACGAGGGACCAGGTGCACCCAGGAGGCACTCGGTATAGTTACATAAAAAGCAATAAAAACACATTCATGTACATAGCACCATATGTTTGGGGGAGGAGGGTGGAAGGCAGTGGAGTGGGATCCCCTCCCCCAGGAGAATTCATAACATTGGATGTAAACACTGGTAACAGTTATTGAAGTGCTGGGGGAGTTAATCACAGGCTCCATTCAGAAGAGGTATTTACGACACTGGGCTGCGCCACATTTGCACTCCACACGGATTCGTTTTTTCGGGGATCCAGGAAGTCCGGCCAGGCCAAAATTGGAATCCATTTTTGTACTTTCAACATCGACTGGATCCACTACAAATAAAGAAAAAAAGATGAAGCAGTCCTCATCACCAATAGTTTATGTAACAGCTTCAGGGTAGTTTAATTATGCAATATGCTAATTAGACTGGTGGTCCTAGGCCACAGCAAGGCTCCACCCATCTGACGCCATACAGCCAAGTAATCACATTGATTACCAGATCAGACTTGAGAAAATTCCAACTATGGCGGAATTAGTGCAGGAATAACTTTAAAGGGTGCTTAAAAAAATTGGAGACCCCTCAAGCATCAAATTTACATTATACAAATACAACTTTAAAAAGGGCCCTATGGCACAAGCCTGAATACTAGAAACAACTCATGAACAGGCGGAGTACTGGTTTCTAGCATTACAGAACTCATAGTTATACAATATTCATACAAATCATACACATCCAACTTGAAAACGAAAGCAATCCATGAACTTTACCTTGCATATTGTAGTCAAAAGTCAGCTCCTCGCCTGTACGTATTGTACGGGTGGAAAAAAACGCAATGCGAGGTAGTCGCTCATCTTGGTTATCAATGAAGACGTTGTAGACTTGGAGGTTCGGCTTACACTGTAAGAAATTAAAGAGAATAATTCACATTGTGTTCATCACCAAAACCGCCCGGTGTACAGCACTGTAGATACTGGATTTAATCCAGTTATATGCATTAATAGCTGTTTTTCACACAAAGCCGCTATACCGCAGGATGAATGAAGCCCCAGTCTATTAGCGAGGCCATTACTGGGTCACGCCAAAGTGCAAGGCTACAACTATACAGCGGAGAAGAAGAGGTTCTTGTGTTGCGTATGTCACACACGGATACTAATACTTACACTGTGGTTGACAAAGTGCGAGATATTTCCATAGCGGGCAGCGTCCACAGTGTAAACATCCTCCACATAATCCAGATCAAACAGGTAGGTGGCCCCCTGCCGGTCATAGATCTGTCCCCTCCGCTCAGCCTCATCTGAGGTGATTATCTGTAGATTACAGTCACAGCATACATTACACATGTGGCTTGTCATTCACATATACATAACCTCTCACTAGTATTTCCAAGACAATGGGGCAGATTTATCAAGCTGTCTAAAAGTCAGAATGTTCTTAGTTGCCCATGGCAACTGATTACAGCCCGGCTTTCATATTACGAGTAATCATGAATATTTTAAAGGGGAGCTGTGATTGCACTTAGATGCCCATGGCAACGATTCTGACTTTTAGACAGCTTGACAAATCTGCCTAATTAATTATTCTGCAATGTAATTTAGGTTTCAATTAGGCAGATTAGGGTGGTCAGAGTAGGGATCATGAAACATTTATAGGGTGTGATCAGAGGCCATGCAACATCTGTAAATACTCTAAATATTCTGCAATGTAATTTAGGTTTCAGAATATTTACAGATGTTGCATGGCCTCTGATCACACCCTATGAATGTTACAGGATCCCTACTCTGACCGGGCTGAGAGAGACCCAGCTATCTGCGTATTCTTTAGGTGAAAGATTGTCAGGAGGGGTTGGCTTCATTTACTTCTACTTTCCCCATCCCTGTGTTATGCAGCACAGGACGCGTGCGCTAGTCCAATGCCCATTTTCTGGATTAATTCTTGATGACAAATTAGGAGGACATGACAGTAGAGCATAATTTGGCATCTCACCTCTCCAACATACTCCATCACAAAGCTGTTCTTGCGGATCTTTTCCAGTGTTCGGACCCCCCATCCCCTTCCATCAGAGGTCCTGAAGATGCAGAATTTGTATTGAATTCCTTTTTGTACCACGCGATTAGGACAGGAGGGGCCACACCGACACAGAGAGTTACACTCGTAAATTGGAAAGCCTGGTTTGACCTTCACCTGTCCATATTCATTGTAAGCTAATTTGTGCTGAAATCCACCTGGACAGCAGCCTCCCTCATCTGTAAAACAGTCTCGGCACTTGCACCCTACAGCCGACTGGGTAATGGTTACACCTTCTCCCACCTTATATTGGTTGATGTACACAAAGTCTTTTGGTGGCCCCTCCAGATCCACTTCATTCTCTACTAATATGAAGCCAGGATGGGCATGCTTGTTATTCAGCTTCTGCTCCCACATACGAAGCCGTTGTCTCTGTTTGGCTTTTAAAACGACGTGGTGCGAGAGGCTGGAGTCCAGCCTGCGTGGGCACCGGGCTATGGATTTTCTACTAGGCGTGTTTCCTGCAGCCTTAGCGCGTCGGAGAAGCTCGCGCTCCAAATCTCGGTGAAACTGTTTGAGGAGGTTGAAGCACTTGAGGTGGTGACGCGGTTCCCACGAACAATCAGAGTCGGGGTATCCCTTCCACTTCACAAGGTATAACTCCTCATCCTAAGGGCAAGAAGTCACAGAGTAAAGCAAACATCACGTAAACAAGTATACAAGACAAAAAGGTTTAGCATAGTTTGAGCAAAGAGATATCAAATTTATATAGCTCTGATGCATCATAAAACTTAAAAAAAAAAAATTTCTAACTTTTATAACTTTCTTTAACACTTCTGAAACCTGTAACCTTTTTATACTTTGGCCATCAACCAGAAGGGAAATTTTTTTTTTTATAAAGGGGGAGGGTTGCATTTTTCCCCCAGACTAGACCAGGGGGGACTGGCAGGTAAGGATCACTACTGGGGTCTATCAGAGCCCCTGTGTGCAGCCAGTTATTCACAATTATTACCTGCTGCATGGGTTTAGACAATTTCCATCTTTATTATCGTCTTGTTTGTGCACTTTATTGTAGTCTGCTCTGGGGTCTATTGGACAAATGCAGAAGTGGTTTCTGGGGGGAATTTTGGTTAAAAGTGTGGTCCCCTGAAGGGTACGGGTATGACTCTGCGGCTCTGGGACCGAAAAAAGGTTGCGCACCCCTGGATAGAGGCTCTGTATCTCTATGGCATGGTAGTGGAGATTGTGAGTACAAATCCCGGGTGGGAAAAATATTTAAATGAGTACCATGAATTAATTTATAGAACTTGTGTCTGGGTAAGCCCTGGGAGATGTAGGAACAGCATAAATGGACAGTTCTTGATATGCCTCTGATGATCTGGTTCCTGCTTTGCTGATGGCCCGACACATCTATTCAATGGATACCCTGGCTGATGTCTCCTTTGAGGATTCCACTGCAGACAGCTACTAGGAGTCTATAGAACGACACCAGTCATTCAGTACCAAAAATGACAAACCCGGTACTGAACCGTCCTGAGTACGAAATTCAAGGTTTTGATGCATTGTGCAACCCTAATTTTAATACATTGTAAAGCTACTATACATAATACAGCAGACACCTGACGTTTATGGAAAAGGCTCAGTCCATGAGTCCTCTCCATCTACCCAATCACGCCTGGTCAATGTAAGTTTTTCATTCACAGGTCATAAATAAGCCACATAAACGTCAAACACTCATAACCTACATAGAGGGGCTCAAAATCAGGTAGATGTGTTCTGCATAAATATTAAAAAATAAATAAATTAAAGGAAATATACCATGGGGAAATCTACACAGTAGCTCCCATTTGTCTTCCGGAAGCGCGCCAGAAGTGTGTAGAGGCGGATCTGCAGTGACGTGGAGTAGCTTTTGCCCCCGGAGCTGTCCAAGGATACTCCACACCCCAGCAGCCTATGAAACTCATTTGCATGTTTGAGGATTACACTCTCTCGTCAAGTGCAGTGAAACGTAGGAGGAAGATTTTATATTAATGCATATGGACAATTAGTTTGTGTTATTGTTATAAAAGCCTCATCCTCTGCTACTGTCAGAAAATAAATGATGAAAGATAACGCCGTGTAATACTGTTATTGTGTGCGCATTGTATTTCCCACCTGTATTCTCTTGTAATCACACAGATATTCCACCTCAAAGTTGCAGATGTTCTTTCGGTTCACCCCGAGGGGTGTACAACATACGTGCTCAATCCGACAAAGTTCCTGAAGATGAGATTCAGAGGAGAGACATTGCACAGAACAACCTGCAAAACACAAGAAAATATCCTTTACCCGTCATAAATCTTGAGATCATTCCCTCTTCTTACTTCTTGGAGGAGATTTTTGGGGCTCTCCCCTTTATGCTATAGTAACACTTGTTTTGTATATTGTCCACTTCAATGCTTTTGTTACATGACTATATATGTCGCCCTTATCCCCGTTTTCCCTTTTTGCTCTCCCTTAAAGACGTATTAAACATAAATCCTGAGAACAATTATACTCAAGTCACTGCTTTCCTACGAGAACAAACTCCAAATGTTTCCCGAGGAGTCACATGGAAGGTTTCCAGCGGTTTTGTAGAGCGTCGGAGCCTAATGTATATTAAAACCTTTAGCATAAATCACCTGGATGTGTGCCCCTGGGAGCCCTGAGGGGTGTATCTGGAGGATAGTTGATAAATACTTTTCCGGCATCCGTGGCACAGGTCAGTGGGGTCTCCCAAATCACGTGAAAGTTGCCAGGTGCAGTAAATAGCACAGCTAGGCCTTTCAGATATGACACAGGGGTTCCTAATCCATGAAGAGACCACAGAGGCGTCACATCCCTGACAGTTCTGGAATATCCCAGCCACACATACATTTTGGGGGCTATGGAGTCTGACTGCAGCGACAGGAGAGGGGGATGGGGGAGGTGTGAGGACCCGCCCCCAGGGCTGTGAGGTCCTGCGGTCAGTACAGAAGGTGTGTGCAGGTCAGCGTGCCAGTATGTATATTGTCCCAGCAGCTCCTTATTCATCCCCAGCTGCCCAATGACTCAGCTATGCCAACAGCGCAGCAGGGTGATGCCAGGCTATAGTTTACTGATCATATCTGAAGGCGCCACATACATCAGCCGTGTGAATACATCCACCGGATAGAGACACAGAACTTCTTCAGCCGGATCCTCCATATTAGTCGCTTTTCTTTGAGGAAATAACATTTATGCAATGGCAGATTACACCATGCAGATTGCAAATTGCACCCGGAGCTACATACAACCACGAGGATGTGTCACACCATGCAGCCGCTGCACATACATACTAAGGCCGTATTCACACCACCGTTGTGGGGCCGTACATCCAGCCATGAGGTCGCGGTGCACTAAGTACAACCGTGCCATAAAAAATAGAGCAGGCTCCATCTGGCCATAAGAAGGGCCGGGCAGCGCGTTTCCTATGGAGAGGGGTGAGCAGCGCGCTGCCATGTGCCCGCCCAGGAGAGCGTACATTCATGTGAACGGAGACTAAACTATTACTGATAATTACATATTCCACCTCAGCTAAAAATACCAATTATTACCGCCCTGTAAGAAACGCCAGCCTCTGCCCCATCCTGTTGAAAACCCTTTTAAAAGTTGCCTATTCAACACCTCAAAAGTGTAATAACACATTATGTGGTCTGTGTGCAGGTGCAATACCAAGCATCACCACTGTACTATGTGCAGCAGTGTGCCCGGCAGAAGTGAGGAAAAATAATTATAACACTCCTGCTCAGCCCTAATAATCTCAGAATTTTGTGGTATTCTGGGGCTAGTACAGCAGGGCTCACATCACGTGCTTAATATACACTCAGCATCTATGTCAGGAAAGTGTATGACGGAAAAGACAGGACAAAAGGAGCAAGTTACATCATTCCACCCTGGAACCTCCTGCTGAGCAACATAATGCACTCAGCGGAGCAGATGCAACGTCCCCGACCTCTGCTCTGCTGGAGGGGGACCCGGAGATGTCACTGTCCATCATGCAGGATAAGTAATGTCATGTATGTACACAGTGACTGCACTAGCAGCAGGCTGCCTAAAATAATAAAGCTGTACTTACCTTCCGGTGCCCTCCGGTATCCAGCGCTGCTGTCGCTCCGGTCCGGGCGCCATGTAAACAAACATGGCCGCCGGAGCAGTGCTGCATTCAGCTTCCGGCCGGACCCGACAACCTTCCGGCCCCCATACACAATGCTGTGTATAAGGACGAATAGGCGTACCCGGCCACGGCCACCCGGAAGCTATTAAAGGTGCACCAATAATAAAAAGAGGTGCACTCTTTTGGGGCAGTGCAGAGTGAACCAAATTCATGCAGAACGTGTGCCAGAAATCTGCACACTCTGCACTACAAAGTTAACTGCACATAGTACAGATTGCACTGTTCTTACTAAATGTGCCCCATTGTGTTTTATTCTTGATAACTACCACCTATTTTTGGACATAGGCTTATCCTTCCAGGTTCTGTGTATTTGGCAAATCATGTGACTTTTGGTATATATTGCTTTCCACATTCACCTTCCATGGGACAGATGGAAATAACATTTTAGAACATAATATGAAAATATTATAGGATGATACTCATATTACTTTTATATGGTTACTCTGTATAATTTATGTTTTCTGTGGTTTGTCTTATTTTGTTTGGTGGCTATTATTTATAAGAGCCTCAGACCAACATAAAATGTTACAATGAATTTCAGTTGCACATGTCAGCTATTTCCATTTGCTGATACAGTATGTCAGGAGTTCTTTACAAACATAAAGTTCTTGTGAGCTATGTGTATTATTCAGAAGTTAACCTAATATAAAATGCCACATTTTAGAGTCCATGAGGGACCCCTGATCAAATCGGCAAATTGTTCATTATGCGGCTTCTTAAGGTTTATCATACTTTCTTGGGGGAACTCAATGACTAAACAGTAAAAGGTCTTTGAATGATACATTTTAAAAATATTTAAAAAATACCACACTCTATACAGAAATATCCCTACTATTGGTCGTATTAAAGGAAATTTACCATCAAAATCAAGCATCAAGCACACAGTGGGGGTTGAAATGCTGATGCACAGTGTAACAGCCTATGAAGCCAGAGCTTCACAGGTTCTGGAAACGCCCCCTTCTGTCTCACTAGCAGCATTTTAAAAGTTGATTTAAGAAGGAAGGATACAATGAATAACAAATATAAGAGATTACCACAGTCATGAAGCCTGGATCTATGAGTAAGTGTCTCTGGTTTATTATGCTTGATTTGGATGGTAGTTTTCAGCTTTGTAACTCAAAGTGCACCTCTGAAAAAACAGGAAAGCTACCTTTTCCATCTATCCGTTTTCATGCTTTTGTATGCATTACAGCAGTCATGTGTTAACTTATTCAATGTAGATTCCTTACAAATGAGCACATTTGTTTGCTGTACACATTACGCTAAAGTAAATACTACACATTAACATTATACAAAACTTCTTAATCTTTATTTTGGATGTAAATCCCTTGGGCATTATGATGAATGGAATATTATCTGGACCAAACACACTCTTTCCAATTTAGTGCAATTACTCAATACAGCTACTTAACTTTTGCTCCTTTACATAAATCATTTGCTTTAACATAGTAACTAGAGATGAGCGAGCACTAAAATGCTCGGGTACTCGTTATTCGAGACGAACTTTTCCCGATGCTCGAGTGCTCGTCTCGAATAACGAACCCCATTGAAGTCAATGGGAGACTCGAGCATTTTTCAAGGGGACCAAGGCGCTGCACAGGGAAGCTTGGCCAAACACCTGGGAACCTCAGAAAAGGATGGAAACACCACGGAAATGGACAGGAAACAGCAGGGGCAGCATGCATGGATGCCTCTGAGGCTGCATAATCGCACCATTATGCCAAAATTATGGGCAACAGCATGGCCATGACAGAGTGACAGAATGAAGCTAGATAGCATCTAAAACATCCAATAATTGACCCTTCCGCTGCTGCCGCTGCCTCTGCATGCCGTCCCCTATAGTGTACACTGGTATATAGAATTTAAAAGATCTAACATTTAGTGCATAAAAATAATAATAAAATTACTTAAATAGAAAGTATAACATAACTAAAGGTATTACATTGGCATAAACAATCTTATTATTATTGATTTATTATTGATACAGTACTAGAACCAAGAGTCCTTCATAGATACATTACCAGAACCAAGCTTACTGCATAGATATAGGACCAGAACAAAGATTAATACATACATACAGAATCAGAATCAGTCTCTCATAGAAGAATACAACAGCACAGGGGGGCGTATAGACTTGTGAGCTCATGGGTAATAGCAAAACTTACTTTAAATATGGTGACATATAAGTTTTTGATTAGAAAAGTCTCTGACTCACAGTAACCAATATAGACACAGGGGCCCCACAATAGCAAATTTAGTCCAGGGGCCTCACAGTAGCCCATATAGTTACAGTGCCCCCACAGTAGCCAATACTGTTCCACAGTAGCAGTATAAAAACAGTGCCCCAACAGTAGCAATATAGTCACAGAAGCCCCACAGTAGCCAATAAATTCACAGGGGCACCACAATAGACAACTACCGTATATACTCGAGTATAAGCCAACCCAATCATAAGCCGAGACCCTTAATTTTACCACCAAAAACTGGGAAAAACTATTGACTCGAGTATAAGGCTGCACAGGGAAGCTTGGCCAAACACCTGGGAACCTCAGAAAAGGATGGAAACACCACGGAAATGGACAGGAAACAGCAGGGGCAGCATGCATGGATGCCTCTGAGGCTGCATAATCGCACCATTATGCCAAAATTATGGGCAACAGCATGGCCATGACAGAGTGACAGAATGAAGCTAGATAGCATCTAAAACATCCAATAATTGACCCTGACACTATAGGGGACGGCATGCAGAGGCAGCGGCAGCAGGCTAGAGAGTGTCATGGCGACATACCCTAAATGGACTCAGGCTTCAAACCAATGGGTGGCAGAGAGGAACCAAAGGAGGTGAGCAAGAAGCGCTGTTAACAAGTTTGATGTGGAAGCCATGAAAACAACCCAAAATTCTGCCTGACACAGCTCGTTTGATAAGGGGACGATGTATGGAGGCAGTGAACTATTAGTAGATTAAAGGTGCTGCAGTTAAAACTATGTTAGTTGGATCTTGGGATGGAGCTGGC
>WNYA01002091.1:7230-31277 GCA_019512145.1 Engystomops pustulosus
ACCTTCCCTCTCCTCACAGAACCTTCCCTCTCCTCACAGAACCTTCCGTCTCCTCATACATCCTCCAAACAGACCCTTAGTAGTCAGCTCTAGAGGGGAGGAGGGATCCCAAGCACCTCTTAAAGGGACCATAACATAATTATTTTGACTGCTTTAACCCTTTGAACAGTCGTTAGCCCCATGGCTATATGTCTGAGCGCTATCAAGTCTTCTGGTAGGTCTGGATAAAGAGATCAGACTTCTCTTAGTAGGTCTGTACATACAAGTATGACATGTTATGGTAGATGTGTATATAGGAGCCAGACATCTTGTGGTAGTTCTGTATATAGAGGTCAGACATCTTGTGGTCGATCTGTATATAGAGGTCAGACATCTTGTGGTCGATCTGTATATAGAGTATGGAGATATAGGTAACTCTTGATGGGTCGATCTGTATCTAGAGGTAGGCATCTTGTGGTGAGCGTCTGCTATATAGAGGTCAGACATCTTTGGTCGTCATCTGATATAGAGGTCAGATATCTTGTGGTCGATCTGTTATGAGGTCCGATATCTGTGGGCGATCTGGTGAGTACTTTTTGCTATAGGGGTGGGATGAAATCTATTAGCAGGGCGGAGGGGCAGTACAATGTAGAGCAGTGGTGTATCTACCGCCATAGCAGCCATATGCGGCTTCTACGGGGCCATGAGGTTGGGGGCCCGGGCATGCACATTCCTGTGTCCCTGCAGAGGTTGCCACGCCCCGTGATAATGGTCCGGGAACACACTGGCGGATCATCTGTGTCCGGTACCACCCACCTCTCTCCTGGCCCGCCCACCACCTCCGACCCGCCTACTCTATCTTTTCCCGATGTGGGACCGCTACCACGGGCGGCCATTTCCATCTATGGAAGTACATGTAGCCACACAAATTCGCGGCCGCATGTGCGTCCCCCCAGATGGCCGTCTGATAACCCTTAGCCCCTCTTCTGTCCTACAAAAGTTGGGTAGTGCTCCATGCTGCCCTTGTGTATACACAGCTTACAGAAGAGGGAGAGAGCAGGATGAGCCATAATCTTCTTTCGTGCAGCTCCTCCTACTCATCAAGATCAAACGTTGTGACAAAATCTGGTGAGTATGCACTCAGCACTAAGTAAAGAGCAGCGACTGCTGAATCATTGATGAACATACAGGGATTATTAGTAAGGCAGAACAAAAAGGCATATGAGCAATTCACGTAAAAGAGTATACAACCCCTTTAACCCTCTAGTCAACCAGTTCCATGGAGTCGTTCATTTTTCCCCTTACGTTTTGTCACTCTTTTTAGACAACCAAGAAGAGAAGATACCGCTCCGTAGTCCTGGAAAGTCTGAGTACCAGTAATATACGGAGTACGTGACCCAAACCCAACATATCATCCACCAGAGCCCATCCCCACATATGGGCATTCCTGCGCTCCCATCACTTGTCTCCACTATAGGGGGATATTTATCAGGGCTTCTGCACACCCCTCAGTATTGATAATAACCCCCCATAGATGTTAAGCTCTTGTGACCATTGTACGAGCCTGTCACCTCCTGTGTCCTCCTCCCCTGCTGCATGTGTCGCTTCCTCCGCTCAGGTCCCCGGAGTTCACCTTTCTCTTCTGGGTGATGTAATTGCATCATGTCTTGTGAATAATTTGAAAGTTAAATCGGCACTCAGTCTGAATCAGTTGGATCACGGCCTGCCCCTCTATTGTATGTAATGAAGCAGCGAGGCTGCACAAAAACGATCCGTGCCACACAATCCCAGCGCAAATCCCATTAAATACCTGTTCAAGCTGCGCAAATCCCAGAAAAAGCACACAGTCTGACAAAAGTGAGAGCGAACCCTTAGTAAATGAGCCCCTATGTGTTTTCGCAGGTGCTAAGGTTCAAATATGAACCTGGTGGTCAGGTCGAGCAGACTCCGCTCCAATATGGTTTCTGATAACAAATGGGCAGGACGCCCACAAATTGGACATGATGACCCTCCTCATAGAGAATGTCAGCAACAAAATGGGTGGAGAGCGACTTCTACTTGGAGAGAATTCCTGGATCCAGCGGCCGTCATCACCTTCACCTGTGACATCGGTAAGATTCATCCCCTGTACATGTAGATAACATAGAGGGTCTCTGACCTTCCTCCAGCCTGGCCCTATATACATAGGTCTCCTTCATATCAATACCATATATTCTTCTAGAGGAGTGATCATAAAAAAACCTTGCTCTGCATGAGAAGAGGTGGTTGTATATACAGACCATGGAGATGAGTACAGGACCTCCAGGTCAGGATGGATGGGATACGGCCCGGCTCTTTTCAGAATGGAGGGATTCTGAAAACAGAATGGGACAGAGATGAGTAAGGAGGCCGCATTGTGTAGACCATTCCCAGACTCCATTAAAGTTATCAAACTTTCACACAATATGAAGGTATTCAGAGACTTGAGGCCTTGGAGTTTTTGGAAGGAACTGTGTGGACCTCCTGTTGCTCCCTTATGCAGATGGCGGACAATGTAAAACCATGTCGCTCTTAGGAGGCTCAGGTCTACATCACAGCAGTTTTTTCTAATATAATTTGTTTCTTCTTGTTTCAGATATCTTTGTTTTTGTGAACAAATTCAGAAAAATCGCAGAGCGATTGAGTGGAAACAGACAGCAAATCCTCTAGAGGAGACGAGAAGCCTTAGAGCTGAAGAAACTACCCCCACAAAAACAGGAGAGGACTATATCAACCCTACTTTTGAGAGCTCAAGCCGCGGGGTTATAAAGTAGAAGATGCAGTCATGATTCCTGAGGAGGAGGCGGCGGTGATCACCTTTAGTGATCCACAAAGTAAGTGACGTATCCAAGAGATCAATAAGAGTCCAGGGTCAGATCTAATCTTCTTTTTTGGAGTGGAATAAAGATCCTCTGTTCCAGATGAGATATTTGGGGAGCCATTCTGTGCCATGCCTGAGTAAAGAACTCTCCAGCTTAAGGCTCCTTGCCATGGTTGTCAGGAGACATATATCCAGCTGCCAATTTGTGGCCAGATACACGGGGCACAGTACGGTGAAAAACACACGTGGGATAGAGCATGCTCTATGGTTTTCCGTTAGTGAAGCGGGCCCCAGGCGTCCCTATGAGAGGGAGGGGCAGGGCAGGGCAGCGCGCTCATCCCTCCACCTCTCCTGCTGATATTCGGCTATGTATCGGGTCCTGGACCCAGGGTGTAAAAGCCTTACAGTAAGACTTACACGTCCCTCCACTCTAGAGATGACACATGACTATGCATTGGCTCCACAGATCACTGAGCTGTTCATTGTTTTCTATTACATTCACATACACATGTTGTCCTTGCCATCAGGTTCATGTTATCATTTCGTATCATTGTGATGAAAGTCTACGGACCCCACAGTCCCAAGTCACCGTCTAATAAAATATCACATCTCTTTTATAGTTGTCAAGGTCTTACTGCAAAAAGAAACATCATTGAAAAGAAGGCGATCTCTGGTATCCATACTACCCCCGACTTAGATTTATAGTCTATATGGGAAGAAAAGACCTTGTGTGGAAAGACCACAGCCAATCCAGAACCCATCAGTCCCTACTATTGCTTTATATGGACAAGATGCCAGATTGGAGAGAAAGCATTGAGAAGAGCATGTCCGATAAGAGTGTGAAGATCATATGGCCAGATCTGAGCTGCTCCAACCCCATCATCACACTGAAGTTCCCTGACTGTCTCTCAGCACAACAAGGACTATGGCAATGGTTGCCCCGCACCTGGACGGACACAGTCCTCACTGAATTCCCCTTATTATCTCACGGTTAAAGTCATAGACTGTAAAATGAATCCTTCTCGCATGGGAGGACATCAAGGCACAGACCTCCACTGATGCATACATGAGAGTACTGGTCAGCCCCAACACTGATAGTGACAGGTCTTCCTGGCAGGGCAATAAACGATGTCATAAGATTGAGCAGAACTTCAGAAAAATGGTGAGGAAGTCACCCAAAAAGCAGAGAGGAAAGTCAAGTGACAACCATGAAAGTGCCAGTCTGCAGCTCTCTATCATATCTTATGTAACAGTGGTCTGAAGAAACAGATCCTGGGCAGAAGTCCAGAGCTAAAGATGGAGTATACACTTCCACACACAATGTCACACTAACTGGACTCCAAAATGAAGCTCTCTTAGCGAAGTGTGAAATACTTAATGTCCAGCAGAAGCTGAAATCCAAGTTTGGCCATCGAGCCCAACACGTCCTGCAGTTCCTGATGTCCTACTGATAATGATGAGGTCTCTTGTCTTCCCTTGTACGTCAAATATCAATGCTCTAATCGAGTGGAGAAAACGCAATCAAAACTAACTGGTTACACAAAAAAAGACCTGGTGGATGGCAGAAGAGCAAATTAGAAAAGAAGTAATCATTAAGCAATTCCAGTTGACGCAACAATTATTCTACGAGGTCCAGAGTGGAAAACCTACAATCCCATCTTCTGGAATCCCTCACCTCTGAGACAAGCACAGTCATCATCGAGGAGGCCGAGAACCATGTGGTGGTCAGAGGATTGGCTGCCAGTTGTCCACAAGAGCTTTAAAGAAATCCATGAGTTTGTGGAAAAAAATACTCCAATGCAGAAGAACATCCAGGTGAGGTCCATGGCTGTCATGCAGTTCATCCAGGAGAAGAACGTCTGGATGAACTGAAGCAGATTAATGTTGAGTTTGCATTAGAGCAGAAAATATTCATTGTCGGGAACGAAGACTTATTAGAGGAAGCCCACTTCTCATGTACAGAAGGTCCTGTCCTCTATCTTCTGGACACCTTTGCTCATTGATAAACCAGGAGCCAAGAACATATTTGGCCAATGAAAAGATGTACATAACATGTGCCAAGAATAATTACAACTGTGTGATACATTTTACAGAAAGATGAGGACGATGAGGATTTACCCAAGGTGACGCAGATCCAGGGGAGTCTCTATATCAAGTTTCTCTCCCCCAGGGGTGACTATCTCGGTATATAGAGGAAACCTGTGCAGACACAATGCTGATGCCATTGTTAATAGCCAATGAAGATCTGAAACACCGATGGGGGTCTGGCACAAGCATTACTACTCGCTGCAGGGCCTAATTCAGGACGACCTGTGACCGAAATTGTTCAGACGGCAGGGTAAGCCTATATCCGGGAATCAGCTGATCACCGATGCTGGAACTTGCCATGTAAGCAGGTCATACATACTGTGGGGCCAAGGTGGAATAGCAATAGCACCAAGATGTAAGGATCTTCTACAGAAGAAGCATATCAGCAGCTTATCCTTGGCTGCCGAGCACGGGCACAGGTGCATAGCCATTCCAGCCATCAGCTCGGGCATATGTCGGTTTTCCTATACAAACATGCGCACAGACTATTTAGAGGCCATCAAAGAGTTGTGGAAGGTAAAGGCAGATCCAGCCTATCACCAGGATTGATCTGGGTACAATAAAGATGAAACCATCACCGCCTTCACCAAGTCTCTCAAGAGCAGTTAGATTCAGACCTTGGCGAAATACACAGTAAGAGAGCCAACGATAACACCTGAAAGGCGAGGAAAAGGTAGAATGCCTCACACGCAGTAGGACAAGGGGAGATGCCTCCAACCAGTAGACCAAGGAGAGATCCTCCACGAGACTGCAAGGAGCCGTCTACAGGTCAAACCATAGTCACTCAAAACATGTCATCGGGGTCAAAGAAGGACTTCTTCAAGACACAACAGTAGTTCTCTTCATCATCTCATCTATGTCCCCATCATAAGAACTGAAAACATTATGAGTAGGTACGAGTACAGATATAGCTACCACAACACTAATGGGATTTATCACCTTTATTCCAGAATCCTGCTTCAAAAGTAGCAAAATTGGGCATTTGCATAATTTTGAGCTCATTTGCACAGACATTTTTATGACAGTCCCATCTCAAATCAAAGTAGACTTAATGTAAACTGACTTTATGAAGTCCCATAACAGTCGGCATCCCGTACAGAGCATTGATGGTGGATCCCTTGTATTTAATACTTTATCAAGCAGGAGAACCCTTATTAGGGCCATTTACTGTGTGCCTTGTGGTGGGAAACTCTATAACCTGCTGGTGTTGTCTCTGTGTCATCAGACAGATGTGATTGTGAACAGCGTGGGGAAAGATTGCGACCTGAGCAGTGGTGGAGCCTAGAGCGTTACATGAGAAGAAAGCAGGACCCCAGCTACAAGGACTACTCGCCAAAGAAGCTCTGGAGCATCAGTGGCTGATGGCTCCATGTTTGTAAGGGGGTGGAAATCGTCTTTGTAATATTGTCATTCTGTCATTGTTGCATCATGGGATAGAGGAAAAGGATCATCAGAGAAGGTCTCGGCTACTATAAGACACCCTATTGATATCTCAGTCATGAAGACCACGGTTCCCTTAGTTCATTAGGCTTATCTTCCAATGTGTCCTCACAGAACCTTCCTCTCCACAGAACCTTCCTCTCCTCACAGAACCTTCCCTCTCCTCACAGAACCTTCCCTCTCCTCACAGAACCTTCCCTCTCCTCACAGAACCTTCCCTCTCCTCACAGAACCTTCCCTCTCCTCACAGAACCTTCCCTCTCCTCACAGAACCTTCCCTCTCCTCACAGAACTTCCGTCTCCTCACAGAACCTTCCGTCTCCTCATACATCCTCCAAACAGACCCTTATTAGTCAGCTCTGAGGGGAGGAGGGATCGCAAGCACTCTTAAAGGGACATAACATAATTATTTTGACTGCTGTTAACCTTTGAACAGTCGTTAGCCCCATGCTATATGTGAGCGCTATCAGTCTTTGGTAGGTCTGGATAAATAGATAGACTTCTCTTAGTAGTTGTACAACATACAAGTTATGACATGTTATGCGTAGATGTGTATATAGGAGCCCAACATTTGTGGTAGTTCTGTATATAGAGGTCAGACATCTTGTGGTCGATCTGTATATAGAGGTCAGACATCTTGTGGTCGATCTGTTATATAGAGGTTCAGACATTGTGGTCGATCTGTATCTATAGGTCAGGCATCTTGTGGTCGATCTGTTATATAGAGTCAGACATCTTGTGGTCCAATCTGATATAGAGGGTCAGGCATCTTGTGGTCGAGCTGTATATGAGGGATCAGAGATCTTGTGGGTCGATCTGTATCTAGAGGTCAGACATCTTGTGGTCGATCTGTATATAGAGGTCAACATCTTGTGGGTCGAGCTGTATATAGAGGTCAGACATATTGTGGTCGATCTGTATATAGAGGTCCGACATCTTGTGGTCGATAGTCTATAGAGGTCAGCATTCTGTTGGTCGAGCTGTATATAGAGGTCAGATATCTTGTGGTCGATCTGTATATAGAGGTCAGACATCTTGTGGTCGATCTGTATCTAGAGGTCAGACATCTTGTGGTCGATCTGTATATAGAGGTCAGACATCTTGTGGTCGATCTGTATATAGAGGTCAGACATCTTGTGGTCGAGCTGTATATAGAGGTCAGAAATCTTGTGGTCGATCTGTATATAGAGGTCAGACATCTTGTGGTCGATCTGTATATAGAGGTCAGTGCATTTGTGGTCCTATCTGTATATAGAGGTCAGGACATCTTGTGGTGTCGACCCTTATATTAGAGGTCAGTGATCTTGTGGTCGAGCTGTATCAGAAGTCAGATGATCTTGTGGTCCGAATCTTATCTAGAGGTCAGCATCTGTGTTCGATCTGTATCTAAGGGTCAGACATCTTGTGGTCGAGTCTGTATATAGAGGTTCAGATTCTTGTGGTCGATCTGTATATAGATGTCCGATATCTTGTGGGTCGATCTGTATCTAGAGGTCAGGCCATCTTGTGGTCGATCTGCGTATATAATTGTCCATTTTGGTCAGATGTTAATTAGATTCTTTTGGTCCGATCGTTGTACTAAGAGTCAGACATTGTGGTCAGATCTGTTATATATGCATACATCTTGTGGTCGATCTGCTTATTAGAGGTCCAGACCTCTTTGTCGATCTGTATATAGAGGTCAGACATCTTGTGGTCGATCTGTATATAGAGGTCAGATATCTTGTGGTCGATCTGTATATAGAGGTCCGATATCTTGTGGTCGATCTGTATATAGAGGTCAGGCATCTTGTGGTCGAGCTGTATATAATTGTCACACATTTTGTGGTCAAACTGTATATAAAGGTCAGATATCTTGTGGTCGATCTGTATATAGAGGTCAGACATCTTGTGGTCGATTCTTGTCATCGCCATATAGCCTAGATTGACACCAGAACGTCTCCCCAGAGCGATTAGAAGACGTCAGGAAAACCTTGCCTTTAATTGCCACTCCTGAGCACTTCCTTGGTCTTGTCCCTAAATCTTCCCCAGCTCCGAAACACAGCACCTAGGGTTTGGTAGAGCCCCTAGTTATACAAAAGCGTCCCCCCTCCTGGTTCCTGTGCTTTCCATTCCATTTGCAAACCAGGCCGCGACCCCGCCCATACCCATTCCTTTCTGTTCCTCCGGCTCTACAAAATGGACTTCCCATGGATTGCCGCCCTGTTTCCCGGTGATCACATCCTTTGGTCCTTCCGACATGCCTCTGGTTTCTCCTCGGTCTATTCCATGCATTTGGTGCTTTGCATAAGAGAAGCCTGTACGTCTTTGGCTGCCATGCTCTACCCTCGTCCATCCCGCCGGTCGTTTCCGTTTGTTGTCGTGCACGCACACGTCCTTAATTGGAAGATTTGGGAGATTCTTCGTTGGGGACCTTACTGCCAGTCTCGTTGCTTGGAGTTCCCACCTGTGTCTGTCATGCCACTTTCCTCGTCAACAAGTCTCTGAATTCTTTTAGTGTGCTAGACTTTACAGATGTCTTCTCTTATAAGCAGGCAAGATCTCCATAACCGCCCTGCCCCGATGACTGTCCCATTTACCTACTGCTATGTACATCTCCTACCTCTCCTCTCACGGACGGGTATACCATATCGGGTGCCCGAGACAAGGCATGGTCAGTCTACAAAAGGAGAAGTATGCAGAATGGATTCATCCGCATTCTCTTCTCCTGCTGGTGCTGTATCTTTTTTGTGGCAAAGAGGAGGGTTCCCCCCTTATCATTGATTACCGCGGCCGGCAATGAAGTCACAGTGAAAAACTTGCTCCCCTTTGCTTTCATCACTTAACTTTTGATCGCCTACGGTGGTGCCAGGTTTTCACAGCTTCCATCTGCGAGGGGGCCCTACAACCCATCCGCATCCGTGAAGTCAACATGGAAGACGGCCTTCACGTACTCGTGACGGGATTTTGAGTATTTGGTAATGCCCTTTGGACTTTGATGCTCAATGGATCAGGTTTCCAAGAATTCGTCATCGATGCTTCGAGACTTACTCTACACTTTGTGTCGTTGTCTACTATACAATATTCTGGTGTTCCTCCTGACCTACAGTCTTCATCTGACCATGTCCAGCAAGTTCTAAGGCGCCTAAGACCCATCGCTTCGTGGCTCCTCCCCAGTGGGACTCCATCCATCAGAGATTTCTGGGCTTCGCCCCTATTATCGGACAATTTATTCCACACTTTCTTTATGGAGCTTCACATGGTGGAACTGACCAAGAAGAACGCCGATCCTAACTTTGGCCTCCGTCAGCTGAAGAAGCCTTCACGTAGCTGACGTCTGCTTTTGCCTCTGCGCCAGTTCCTAACAAGGCCTGACAAAGGAGAAGCCATTCCATTGGAGGTTGACGCCTCACCCGTTGGGGCTGGCAGCGCTTCCCTCAACCCAATAGGGGCCCAAAGGTCATACCTTCACTGCGGTTTTCTTCTTCTTCTCCAGACCTTCTCACGCTGCGAAGAAATTATATTCCATGGTGATCGGGGACTTCTGGCCATCAAGCTAGCTTTGGGAGGATGGCGCTATCTTTCTGGAAGGAGCTCGTCATCCTTCCATATCTACACTGACCACAAGAACCTCCTGTGTCTCCAACTGCTCAAAGTTTAAATCCTCGTCAGGGCACCGCCGGTCCCATCTTTTTCTCTCTTGATTCTCAACTTGCTGATTTTTACGACTTTCGATCTCAGCTACTGACCGGAAGAATGTCATGTGCAAAGCGCTCTCCTCTCTTACCTCTAGATGTTGTACGGGTGTAATCGGCTCCTTGTCACATCGAACGAAATCGTCCTCCAGAACGCTGGTTGTTGTGCTCCTGCCTCTTGAACCTAACGTCCAGCTTCCCTCCTTGCAAGAACCTATGTTCCACACTGCTCTTTGGAAAGGCTAATTGAATTTGGGGACATTGCTCTCCATTGGCTGGGCCACCTGGAGGCAGACATATCCGTGCCCTCTCATTCTCGTTACTACGGTGGCCAATCTGGTCAAGGACGTTCAGATTTTTTGTGGGTGTCCGTTCGCTTTTCTCCCCTGTAACAAGATCGTCTAACAGAATCTCCAAGCACGCAGAGTCCGCTCCTGCTCCCACCTTTGTTCGATACCCCAGCTGGCCCCTGTGACTCCCTAGCCATATACTTTATACGGATATCTCCCACCTTCCTCCGGTAATACGTATCGGGTTGTAACGGACCCCTAACTCTAAGATGTCCCACTTTGTTTCCTCGCTCCTGCCCTATGCAAGTCCTGTTTCTTTCCAGCACACTCTTCCAGCTTCAAACTGGTACTACCTCTGCACATTGCTTCGGATCTCGGGGTTCCATTTGTTTCTTCTTCGTTTCTAACGTCTCTGTGTGGGCACTGCAAGTTAAACTGTTTGACTTCTTTCTCATCAGCACTACCACCCGCAGTCCCAAGTTGAGTAGGGTTATCAGTCCCTAGGGTGTTTCTTCGATTGCTAAGTTTCCCTCCTTCCGCCCGGTGTCAAACGAACTGGTCCAACGGGTTTCGCTCGCTTGGGAATTTTTCTTATCCCCGAAGGTACTCGCGGTCGTCTTGGAGGCTGCTGAGACTCTAGTCCCCGTTTGTTGGCCATCGGCGTCTCAGTCTTTTTCTTAAGTTGCGGGGAGCATTGCCTCGTCACATCTTCTGCTCTGTCTGCCGAGTCTTTGTCCATTTTCCTTTGTTTGTCTTTGGACTTTGGTGGCAGTCCATCAACCTTCTTAAATCCTACTTCGGATTCCTCTGGAGGACTTTGTTCAGATCTAACCCTGACGTACCCTGTCTTATACACGCGTCTGCCTCAATCAGACTCAAGCAGATAAAAAGCTCAGACCTCCTCTTACGAAAAGAACGTATTAATGAGCGCGAGAGAGACAGTGTTGGTTGCAGTCGCTCGGGTGGGGAGCAATGTTCGGCGAGTTTCCCTAGATTGTGACTAACGCTCAGGGAGACTAGCCTAAAGGGTTAGCTTAGGAGTAAACTGTACGAGGAATTTTAGCAGACCCTTAACATTGCGTGTGGCGATTACTTGTTAGTTGGGTCTATTCTCCAAGCATGCTACTCTAATTCTTCCCAGTAAAGATGACTTCCTCTTAGGTCCAAATCGAGTGTTACTAAAATCTGTGCCGTTCTCCACGGTTCTTCGTACTCCTTCCATGGCTTACCCAACTCAGCGCGACAATCTCATCTGGGCTCTGCTAAACTCGTTCTAACGTAGCTTTTTTGGCACACCAGCCACGACCGGAAGCCTCTCATCCCACGAACTTGGTGAGGTCGGTACAGGTACGATCACTAATATAAGGGCCAGGCTGCGAGCTAGGATACTTTTTCAAAAAATAAACGTTTACTCATCTTCCCTCCGGATCTGCTGTCGCCTCGTTTCCGCGCGGCACCAGTCGGTCAGCCTTTCAGCTATTTCCTTGCTCAGCAAATCTAGTCAAACTACTCAGTATGTTTTAGGGAGTGTTGGAGGCACAACCGGAGACCTAGCGAAACCCACTGTAAACACGGAAGCTATTATCCAACTCCACTTCGCAGCCACTGTTTGACCCTGGGCACTTGACCTCAGGGCGCCCAGCGCTGCAATGACTTATGCTAACGCACTAAGTCAAATTCCGCGTCTCGACTACATGATACTATTAGAAACCTACCTTAACGCTATGTAAACACGCACTTCTATCTTGAACTCGTATTAACCCTTTAATGTTTCATCAAATGTGCGCACTAAATAAAATTGCATGTTCGTATTTTAGCAACTTTCTGAATTTATTTAAAATACATTCTTTCATGGCCACAAATGGACACTTTCCATAATGAATAAAATGATGAATGCTCTGCAGATGTGATGCCCCACTTCCCCCAGGTGCCGACTCCCCCGTAATATGGTGGTGACTGGCTGTATGGGTGTCGCTGCGGCCGGGCCTAGAATGTGGCGTTCTATTCCTGATATATTTGGTATTTTGTTACATTTGTACGATATAGGCATTTTTTTATTTTCTTGGTAATTAGAACCTATGAGGCCTTATTATTTGCGGGTGGGATCACACTTGATAGCGATAATTCCATTTTGAATATATTCTTTGTAATACACGGGGTACTGGGGATGTATTTACATGTACGACAACGTGGGTGTGTATATTACCCCATGTACAGCTAGGATGTTGATTAATTACTACTGTGTAATCATGACAGAGGGGGCTATGTATATTACTTTACCCAGCTGCCTGGGGTGCTGTAACTTCACATTTCCCAGCTGTCGTTCCTTCCCCCCCCCGGGGGAGGTGTCTCATACCCTGTACCCTGGGGACTGTACCTTACCTTCCTGGGGCTCCAATCCTCCCGGTTTATTAATACAGGGGTGTGTCTATTATGACATGAGATTTAACATTACCGGGGGTGGTGATATGAATACAGTGGAGTCACACTAATGTACAATGGGAATATACAATAATGGGTATTGAGGCATTCAGTGTAAATGACACTTTAGGGGTATGATATTGGGTTTGTGGGGTGTAGTATATTCTCTGGGTTTCTCCATGTCAGGCCTATTGCAGTGTTTTGAGGCTTTGACTCTCTACATTAATCCTGCGGTGGCGTCCTGATGTCCGTAGACAGAATGAAAACTTGTGTCAGTGATTTTCAGGAATAGCCATATTGTGTTTACTCACAGTCCTGCACCCGGAGACTGCGCACCCATGGGGACCTCTACCAATTCCCTCTCATTCTAAGCTCGGAACCAGTGGCCCCGAGAAGCTGGGGAAACAGTAAAAACAAACTTCTCAAATATCTTCCATGAGTAAGAAATCTCATGGATGATAATGGTCATGTCCAGGCATGATGCAGCCGGGGGTACATCCTCCTACCACTTCCGAGAATAAAGGTGGTAAGTACGTGAGAGGGTGAGGGGTAACCATCTCCTACACTTCAGAGATAAAGTGGGGTACAGTAGTGAGAGGTGAGGGGTAAACATCTCCTACACTTCAGAGATAGGGTAAGTAGTTGATAGGGGAGGGGTACTCCTCCTACCTTCAGAGATGATGGGGGAAAAGTAGTGCTAGTGGAAGGGGTACTCCTCCTACACTTCAGAGATTAAGTGGTAAGTAGTGAGAAGTGGAGGGGTCATCCTCCATCCACTTCAGAGAGTAACGGGTGTAAGTAGTGAGAGGGGAGGGGTACATCCCCTAGCACTTCAGAGATGAGGGGTAGTGTGAGAGGGGAGGGGTCCAATCCTCCTACACTTTCATAGATGATGGGGTGAAAGTAGTGAGAGGGGAGGGCGACCTCCTCCTAGACAACTCGAGATGATGGGGTAAGTACTGAGGGGAAGTATCTCCTTACCTTCGGTACGGGGTAATGGGAGTGTGAAATCTCCTACACTTTCAGAGATAAGGGGGTAATCTATCGGATGGGGGGTACATCCTCCTACACTTCAGAGATAAAGGCCGTAAAGTAGTGTAGAGGGAGGGTACATCCTCCTACACTTCGATGATAAAGGGGTACAGTAGTGAGAGGGAGGGTACATCCTCCTACATCTTCAGAGATAAGAGGTAAGTAGTGAGAGGGAGGGAATCCTCCTACTCTTCAGAGATAGAGGGGTTAGTAGTGAGGGAGGGTAATTCCCGATAAGGGGTTTGTATGGGGGTCATCCTCCTACACTTCAGAGATGATGGTGGTAAGTAGCTGAGAGGGAGTGAATGCATCCTCCACACTTCAGAGATAACGAGGGAAGTATTGAAGGGGTTCTCTACCTTAGATAGGTTAGATGGAGTGGGTAAAATTTACCTCATGGTATAATCATATGAACCTCTCACGTAGCTTGGGGGGGTATTAAGTATGAGGGAGGGTACAATCCTCCTACCTTCGAGATAATGGAGGTAGTCGAGGAGCGGAGGGACATCTCCTACCTTCAGCAAGATAAGGGTAAGTAGTGGAGGGGAGGGTCAATCCTCCTACACTTCATAGATGAGGGGGTAAGTATTGAGGCATGGAGGGGTCACATCCTCCTACACTTCAGTAGATGATGGGGGTAAGAGTGAGAGCGAGGGTACCTCCTCCTACACTTCAAGATGAAGGGGGGTAAGTAGGAGAGGGAGGGGTCACTCCTCCTACACTTCAGAGATAGATGGGGGTAAGTTATAGAGGAGTAGGGTACATCCTCTACACTCAGAGATACGAGGGGGGTGAAGGTGATGGACGACCTGGGAGCGGTGAACCATCTCCACACGGTTCAGGGGGGGGGGGAGAGTGCAGCATGTGGGCGGTCCATACGTCAGTTAGTTACTGGGGTATGGGGAACTGGGGTACTAGTTCCCCTACTTCTTTTGGTGTTGGCGTAATAGCTACGTTTTTGTCTTTTTTTTTCAAGTCCGGGCTTCTTATTCCTCCTTTCCTTCACTGGGTTTTAAAGCTCCACTTATTTATCCTCCTTCCTACACCGGGACCTAAAGGTGACGGAGGTCATCACTTTTTTTCCTCTGAACACATTACTATGGTGGCAGAGAGCTTATGCCACACGTGGGGTGGGGTCAAAAGGGTCCAGTGCGGGGGCGGGGGTCCATTACTCATAATGTGTGGGAATGTGGACAAGTTGGATGTGTGGGGGGGGAGGCAAGGGCAATGCATTCACTCTGGGGGGGCCGAGGAATCACATTACTGCTCATCTTGAACTCCTGGGGGGGCAGGGAAAAAAACAACACATTACTTGTGGGGCTAGCATGTCAAGGAGAGGATGTGGGGGCAGAGTCACATACTGGGAACACAATTTAGGGGTGATGGGCACATAACCTGGGGGGATATATTTTGAGAGGCCTTACTGGGGAGAGACATATAGCTAGGGGCATTCTAGGCAGGCCACGGGCATATACTTGCACCAATAGAGAGGCATTTATTTAACCCTTCATGCTCCCTGACGCTCCCCTGTTGTCATCACTGACAATATAGACTATGATCTACCTCCTGTTGCAGTGTATGAGGAGAGATCGATCTAGTTTTTTGTACTAAAATGTAACTTTATATATATATCAAAATTATAGGAAAAAAGGCAACAGAGGAAGAGTCACACCTGTGGGGGAGTCGAGTGGTAAAAACATGTGGGTGGGGTTATAATAGGTTTCATTAATCTCCACTTTAGTTATCAGAGTCCTTATATTGAGTATATTATTATCTGTCTATTTGTGACTCGTAGTACTAAATGACATTAAAATCGCTATTTCAGTGTCGGGACCGGGTCTGCCTCCCAGCGGAAGTCACTGATGCTGGAGATCCCGGTGGGCAGAACCTGCAGCTGATGTAAGCGATGTTTTAGCGCGCAAGGGGGGCGCTACAAACACAGGAAGCCTCATGAGGATCTTTGTATAGGGGTGACTCTATTAGCAGGGCGGAGGGGCAGTACAAATGTAGAGCAGTGGTGTATCTACCCCATAGCAGCCATAGCGGCTTCTACGGGGCCCATGAGGTTTGGGGCCCGGGCATGCACATTCCTGTGTCCCTGCAGAGGTTGCCACGTCCCCGTGATAATGGTCCGGGAACACCCTGGCGGATCATCTGTGTCCCGGCTACCCCACCACCTCTCTCCTGGCCCGCCCACCACCTCCCTACCCCGCTACTCATCTTTTTTTTTCCCGATTGTTGGACCGTACCACCGCTGGGCTGGCCATTTCCATCTATGGAAGTACATGTAGCCAGACAAATTCGCGGCCGCATGTGCGTCCCCCCAGATGCCGTCTGATAACCCTTAGCCCCTCTTCTGTCCTCCAAAAGTTGGGTAGTGCTCCATGCTGCCCTCTGTGTATACACAGCTTCACAGAAGAGGGAGAGAGCAGGATGAGCCATAATCTTTTCTGCAGCTCCTCCACTCATCAAGATCACACGTTGTGACACAAGATCATTGTGTAGTACTGCACACGAGCACTAATGATGAGCAGACTGCTGAATCACTGATGAACATCAGGGATTATTAGTAAGGCAGAAAAAAAGCATATAGCAATTCACGTAAAAGAGTATACAACCCCTTTAACCCTCTAGTTCACCAGTTCCATGGAGTCGCTTCATTTTTCCCCTTACTGTTTTGTCACTCTTTCTTTAGACAACCAAAAGAGAAGTACCGCTCCGTAGTCCTGGAAAGTCTCAGTACCAGTAATACAGGAGTACGTGACCCAAACCCAACATATCATCCACCAAGGCCCATCCCCACTATGGGCATCCTGCGCTCCCCATCACTTGTCTCCACTCTAGGGGGATATTTATCAGGGCTTTCTGCACCTCCTCAGTATGATAAATACACCCCCATAGATTGTAAGCTCTTGTGACCATTGTACGAGCCTGTCACCCTCCTGTGTCCTCCTCCCCTGCTGCATGTGTGTCGCTTTCCCCGCTCAGTCCCCCGGAGTTCACCTTTCTCTTCCGGGTGCATGTAATTGCATCATGTCTTGTGAATAATTGAAAGTTAAATCGGCGCTCAGTCTGAATCAGTTGGATCATGGCCTGCCCCTCTATTTGTATTGATGTGAAGCACGCGGCTGCACAAAAACGATCCGTGCCACACAATCCCAGCGCAAATCCCAGTTAAAACCTGTTCAAGCTGCGGCAAATCCCAGAAAAAGCACACAGTCTGACAAAAGTGGAGCACGCAACCCTTAGTAAATGAGCCCCTATGTGTTTTTTCCAGCAGGTGCTAAGGTCTCAAATATGAACTGGTGGTCAGGTCGAGCAGACTCCGCTCCAATATGGTTTCTGATAAACAATGGGCAGGACGCCCACAAATTGGACATGATGACCCTCCTCATAGAGAATGTCCAACAACAAATGGGTGAGACGACTTCTACTTGGAGAGAATTCCGGGATCCAGCGGCCGTCTCACCTTCACCTGTGACATCGGTAAGATTCATCCCCTGTACATGTGATACACATGAGGGTCTCTAGCCTTCCTCCAGCCTGGCCCTATATAATAGGTCTCCTTCCATATCATATACCATCTATTCTTCTAGAGAAGTGATCATAAAAAAACTGCTCTGGCATGAGAAGAGGTGGTTGTATATACAGACGCATGGATGATAGCAGGACCTCCAGGTCAGGATGGATGGGATACGGCCCTGGCTTTTCAGAATGGATGGGATTCTGAAAACAGAATGGGACAGAGATGAGTAAGGAGTGCCGCATTGTGTAGACCATTCCCAGACTCCATTAAAGTTATCTAAACTTTCACACAATATGAAGAGGATTCAGAGACTTGAGGCCTTGGAGTTTTTGGAGAACTTGTGTGAACCCCTGTTGCTCCCTTATGCAGATGGCGACACCCGTAAAACCATGTCGCTCATAGGAGGCTCAGAGGTCTACATCCACCAGCTTTTTTCAATATAATTGTTTTCTTCTTGTTTCGATATCTTTGGTTTTTGTGAAACAAATTCAAGCAAATCGGCAGAGCGATTGAGTGGAAACAGACAGCAAATCCTCTAGAGGAGACGAGAAGCCTTAGAGCTGAAGAGAACTACCCCCAAAAACAGGAGAGGACTATATCAACCCTCTTTTTGAGAGCTCAAGCGCGGGGTTATAAAGTAGAAGATGCAGTAATGATTCCTGAGGAGGAGGCGGCGGTGATCACCTTTAGTGATCCACAAAGTAAGTGAGTATCCAAGAGATCAATAAAGAGTCCAGGGTCAGATCTAATCTTCTTTTTTGGAGTGGAATAAAGATCCTCTGTTCCAGATGAGATATTTGGGGAGCCATTCGGTGCCATGCCTGAGTAAGAACTCTCCAGCTAAGGCTCCTTGCCATGGTTGTCAGGAGACATATATCCAGCTGCACTTTGTGCCAGATACAGCGGGCACACGTACGGTGAAAAACACACACGTGGGATAGAGCATGCTCTATGGTTTTCCGTATGTGAAGCGGCCCCAGGCGTCCCTATGAGAGGGAGGGAGCGGCAAGCGCGCATCCCTCCACCTCTCCTGCTGAATTCGCTATGTATCGGGTCCTGCCAGGGTGTAAAAGCCTTACAGTAAGACTTACACGTCCCTCCACTTCTAGAGATGACCAATGAACAGGCATTGGCTCCACAATCACTGAGCTGTTCATGTTTTCTATTACATTCACATAAAACATGTTGTCCTTGCATCAGGTTCATGTTACTCTTTCGTATCATTGTAGATGAAACGTCTGCCACTCCCAAGATCACCTAGTCTAATAAAATATCACATCTCTTTTATAGTTGTCAAGGTCTTACTGCAAAAAAACATCATTGAAAAGAAGGCGATCTCTGTGTATCCATACTACCCACCACTCTACCCGCCTTAGATTATAGTCTATATGGGAAAAAACCTTGTGTGGAAAGACCACAGCCAATCCAGAACCCATCAGTCCCTACTATTGCCTTTATATGGACAAGTTGCCAGATTGGAGAGAAAGCATTGAGAAGAGCATGTCCGATAAGAGTGTAAGATGATATGGCCAGATCTGAGCTGCTCCAACCCCATCATCACACTGAAGTTCCCTGACGTGCTATCATCACAACAGGACAATGGCAAAGGTTGCCCGCCCTGACATACACAGTCTCTACTGATTCCTCCATTATTATCTCACGGTATAAGTCTAATACTGTAAAATGAATCCTTCTCGCATGGGAGACATCAAGGCAAGACCTCCACTATGCATACATGGAGTACTGGTCAGCCCCAACACTGATAGTGACAAGGTTCTTCCTGGCAGGTGCAATACGATGCATAAGATTGAGCAGAACTTCAGAAAAATGGTGGAGGAAGTCACCCAAAAAGCAAGAGGGAAGTCAAGTGACAACCATGAAAGTGCCATTCTGCAGCTCTCTACCATATCTTATGTACCAGTGGTCTGAAGAAACAGACCTGGGCAAAAGTCCAGACTAAAGATGGAGTATACACTTCCACACACAATGTCAACTAACTGACTCCAAAATGAAGCTCTCTTAGCATGTGAAATACTTAATGTCCAGCAGAAGCTGAATCCAAGTTGTCCCAGCGAGCCCACACGTCTGTCAGTTCCGGATGTCCATGATGAATGATGAGGTCTCTTGTCTTCTCCTTGTACGTCAAATATCAATGCTCTAATCGAGGTGGAGTAAACGCAACAAATCAACTAACTGGTTACACAAAAAAAGACCTGGTGGAGCAGAAAGCAGAATTAGAAAAGAAGTAATCATTAAGCAATTCCAGTTGACGACAATAATTATTCTACGAGGTCCGAGTGGAAACCTACAACCCATCTTCTGGAATCCCTCACGCCTCTGAGACAAGCCAGTCATCATCGAGGAGGCCGTAGAACCATGTGTGGTCACAGGAATTGGCTGCCATTGTCCACAGAGCTTAAAAGAAATCCATTATTTTTGCGAACAAAACAACTCCATGCATAAGAACCCAGGTAGGTCCATGCTGTCTGAGTTCACCAGGAGAAGAACAGTCTGGATAACTAAAAGCGATTAATGTTCGAGTTTGCTTAGAGCAGAAAATATTCACTGTCGGGAACGAAGACTTATTGAAGGAAGCCCACTTCCCTGTACAGAAGGTCCGGTCCTCTATCTTCTGGACACCTTTGCTCATTGATAAACCAGGAGCCAAGAACATATTTTTGGCCAATGAAAAGATGTCATAACATGTGCCAAGAATAATTACACTGTGTGATACATTTAACGAAAGATGAGGACGATAGGATTTACCCAAGGAGACCAGATCCAGGGAGTCTCTTATCAAGTTCTCTCACCCCCAGGGGTTGACTTCTCGTATATAGAGGAAACCTGTGCAGACACAATGCTGATGTCCATTGTTAATGCAGCCAATGAAGATCTGAAACACATTGGGGGTCTGGCACAACATTACTCTGCTGCAGGGCCTAAATCAGGACGCCACTGTTACCAATTGTTCAGACGGCAGGGTAAGCCTATATCCTGGGAATCAGCTGATCACCGATGCTGGAACTTGCCATGTAAGCAGGTCATACATACTGTGGGGCCAAGGTGGAATAGCAATTCAGCACCAAGATGTAAGGATCTTCTACAGAAGCATTATCAGCAGCTTACCTTGGCTGGCCGAGCACGGGCACAGGTGCATAGCCATTCCGCCATCAGCTCGGGCATCTTCGGTTTTCCTATACAAACATGCGCCACGACTATTATGAGGCCATCAAAGAGTTGTGGAAGGTAAAGGCAGATCCAGCTCATCACCAGGATTGATCTGGTCGTACAATAAAGATGAAACCATCACCGCCTCAACCAAGCCCCCTCTCTCAAGAGCAGTTACGTATATCACAACCTTGGCGAAATCCACAGTGAAGAGAGCCAACGATAACACCTGAAAGGCGAGGAAAAGGTAGATTGCCTCCACCGCACGTCAACCAGTAGACAAGGGGAGATGCCTCCAACCAGTAGACAAGGCGAGATGCCTCCACGAGAGACTGCAAGGAGCCGTACAGGTCACATCCATAGTCACTCAAAACATTTCATCGGGGGTCAAAGAAGGACTTCTTCAAGAACAAACAGTAGTTCTCTTCTCATCTCATCTAGTCCCCATCCTAAGAACTAAAACTTATGAGTAGGATCGAGTACAGATATAGCTCCACACTAATGGGATTTATCACCTTTAGATTCCAGAATCCTGCTTCAAAAGTAGCAAAATTGGGCATTTGCATAATTTTGAGCTCATTTGCACAGACATTTTTATGACTCCACATCTCAAATCAAAGTAGACTTAATGTAAACTACTTTATGAAGTCCCATAACAGTCGGCATCCCTTACAGAGCATTGATGGTGGATCCCTTGTATTTAATACTTTATCAAGCGGAGAACCCTTATTAGGGCCATTTACTGTGTGCCTTGTGGTGGGAAACTCTATAACCTGCTGTTTGTCTCTGTGTCATCAGACAGATGTGATTGTGAACAGCGTGGGGAAAGATCTGGACCTAGCAGTGGTGGACCCTCCGAGCGTTACATGAGAAAGAGCAGGACCCCCAGCTACAAGGACTACTCGCCAAAGAAAGCATCGGGACATCAGTGGCTGATGGCTCCATGTTTGTAACGGGGTGGAAATCTCTCTGTAATATTGTCATTCATGTCATTGTTCCATCATGGGATAGAGGAAAAGGATCATCAGAGAAGGTATCCGGCTACTATAATGACCCCTATGAATCTCAGTCATGAAGACACAGTTCCCTTAGTTCATTAGGCTTATCTTCCAATGTGTCCTCACAGAACCTTCCTCTCAGCTTCCTCTCCTCACAACCTTCCCGCTCCTCACAGAACCTCCCTCTCTCTCACAGAACCTCCCTCTCCTCACAGAACCTTCCCTCTCCTCACAACCTTCCCTCTCTCCAGAACCTTCCCACTCACCGAACCTTCCCTCTCCTCACAGACCTTCCCTCTTCTCCTCACAGAAAACATTCCCTCGTCCTCACAGAACCTTCCGTCTCCTCATACATCCTCCAAACAGACCCTTATTAGTCAGCTCTAGAGGGGAGGAGGGATCTCCAAGCACCTCTAAAGGAACCATAACATAATTATTTTGACTGCTTTTAACCTTTGAACAGTCGTTAGCCCCATGCTATATGTGCTGAGCGCTATCAGATTCTTCGGTAGGTCTGATAAATAGATCGACTTCTCTTAGTAGTTGTACAACATACAAGTATATGACATGTTGCGTAGATGTTGATATAGGAGCCAAACATTTGTGGTAGTTCTGTATATAGAGTCAGACTCTTGTGGTCGATCGTATATAGAGGTCAGACATCTTTGGGTCGATCTTTATATAGAGGTTCAGACATCTGTGGTCGATCTGTATCTATAGTTCAGGCATCTTGTGGTCGATCTGTATATAGAGGTCAGACATCTGTGGTCCAATCTGTATATAGAGGGTCAGGCATCTTGTGGTCGAGCCTGTATATATAGGTCTCGTACGTTGGTCGATCTTTATCTAGAGGTCAACATCTTGTGGTCGATCTGTATCTATAGAGGTCAGACATCTTGTGGTCGAGCTGTATATAGAGGTCACATCTTGTGGTCGATCTGTATATAGAGGTCCTATATCTTGTGGTCGATCTGTATATAGAGGTCAGCATCTTGTTGTCGAGCTGTATATAATTGTCACACATCTTGTTGGTCAAACTGTATATAAAGGTCAATAGTCTTGTGGTCGATCTGTATATAGAGGTCAGACATCTTGTGGTCGATCTGTAATAGTGATTCAGAGTTCAGACAGACTCTTGTGGTCCCGATCTGTATATAGAGTTCAGACATCTGTGGGTCGATCTGTATATAGAGTCAACATCTTTGGTCGAGCTGTATATGAGTCAGAATCTTGTGGTCATCTGTATCTAGAGGTCATAGGGCATCTGTGGTCCTCTGTATATGAGGTCAGGCATCTTGTGGTCGAGCTGTATATAGAGGTCAGATCTCTTTGTGGTCGATCTGTAATCAGAGGTCAACTCTGTGGTCGATCTGTATCTAGAGGTCAGACTCTTGTGGTCGATCTTGTAATCGGAGAGGTCATACCTCTTGTGGTCGAGCTGTATATAGAGGTCAGACATCTTGTGGTCGATTCTGTATATAGAGGTCAGAATTCTTGTGTCGAGTCTGTATCTAGAGGTCAGGCATCTTGTGGTCATCTGTAATATAGAGGTCAGACATCTTTGGGTCACATCTGATATAGAGGTCAGGCATCTTGTGGTCGAGCTGTATCGTAAGTCAGATATCTTGTGGTCGATCTGTATCTAGAGGTCAGCATCTGTGTGCGATCTGTATCTAAGGTCAGACATCTTGTGGTCGATCTGTATATAGAGGTCAGATATCTTGTGGTCGATCTGTATATAGATGTCACGATTCTTGTGGGTCGATCTGTATATAGAGGTCAGCCATCTTGTGGTCGAGCGTATATAATTGTCAACATTTTGTGGCGATCTGTATTAAAGTTCAGACATTCTTGTTGGTCGACTGTATATAGAGGTCAGACATCTTGTGGTCGTCGTATATATAGTCAAAAAACCATCTTGTGGTCGGATTGTTATTAGAGCTCAGGACTCTTTGGGTCGACTGTATATAGAGTTCAGACTCTTTGGTCCAGCTGTATATAGAGGCAGGACATCTTGTTGGTACGAGTAGCTGTATATAGAGGTCACGACATCTTTTGTGGTCGATCTGATATACTAGAGGTCAGGTATCACTTGATAGGGCCGATATTGCATGTATATAAGGTTCAGACATCTTTTGGTCCATCTGTATTAGACGGTTCAGCACTTGTGGTCAGTAGCTGATATAGAGGTCAATATCTTGTGGTCGATCTGTATACTAAGGTCAGACATCTTGTTGGGTCATCTGTTCTAGAGGTCAGAATCTTGTGGGGTTCTGGCTATATAGAGAGTCAGACATCTTGTGGTCGATCTGTATAGAGAGTCAGCATATATTGGGGTCGATCTGTTATAGAGTCCGATATCTTGTGGCGATCTGTATATAAGTCATACATCTTTTTGTCCACTGTATATCGAGGTCAGCATCTTTGTGGTCGAGCTGTTATATGAGTCAGATATCTTGTGGTCGATCTTATCTAGAGGTCAGACATCTTGTTGTCGCTCGTAGCTAGAGGGTCAGACTCTTGTGGTCGGCTGATATGAGGTCAGACATCTTGTGGGTCCGATCTGTATAATAGAGGGCAGATAGCTTGTGG
>WNYA01002091.1:31285-48088 GCA_019512145.1 Engystomops pustulosus
CATTGTATATAGAGGTCAGACATCTTGTGACGGTCGATCTTATATAGAGGGGTTCAGAATCTCTGTGGTCGATCTGTATCTATAAGTTTTTCCCAGGCATCTTGTGGTCGATCTGTATATAGAGGTCAGACATCTGTGGTCACATGCGTATATAGAGGGTCAGCACTTGTGGCGATCTGTATTAGTCCGTACTGCGTTATTCGAGGGTACATCTTGTGGTGCTGAGACTGTATCTAGAGGTCAGACATCTTGTGGTCGCTGTATATAGAGTCAGAAACCCCATCTGTGGTGTGATTGGTATTAGAGGTCAGCATCTTGTGGTCGATCTGTATATAGAGGTCAGACATCTTTGGTCGATCGTTATAGAGGTCAGACATCTTGTGGTACGAGTAAGCTGTATATAGAGGTCAGACATCTTGTGGTCGATCTGTATATATAGGTCGAGATATTGTGGCGATCTGATATAGAGTCGATATTTGGTCGATCTGTATAAGGTCAGACATCTTTTGGTCATCTGTATATAGAGGTCAGGCATCTTGTGGTCGTAGCTGATATAGAGGTCAATATCTGTGGTCGATCTGTATACTTAGAGGTCAGACCATCTTGTTATGGGTCGATCTGTATCTAGAGGTCAGACATCTTGTGGTAGAGCTGTCTTGCTATATAGAGGTCAGACATCTTGTGGTCGATCTGTATATAGAGGTCAGATATCTTGTGGTCGATCTGTGTTATGAGGTCATGATCTTGGGTCGATCTGTATATATTCGATCTGTATATAGAGGTCCGATATCTTGTGGTCGATCTGTATATATATACTTTCTTTCGTCTCCCGTTTTAGATTTTGAGGAAGATCATCCAGAGATGCATGGATAAAGCAGAGAAGAGACAGCTGAGGTCCATCACATTTCCAGCCATCGGGACTGGACTTCTGGGGTTTCCAAAAAGCTTTGTGGCCTCTGTGATGTTTGATGAAGTTCTCAGATTCAGCTCCTCCTCAGGGAATCAGTCCCTTCAGCAGGTCACCTTCATGCTGCACCCCAACGACAGGGAGACAATCCAGGTATCCAAGTGTGATGGAGAGATCTGGGACCACACGTGATCATGGTGTCCTATAAAGCGAGAAGTCTCCTTGAGCAGATGGGAATGAGTGGCTGATGACATGATGCCTACACGCTCTACTTATGGGGATAACCTCACGTGTGGGCCATGTAGTGGATTGTGGGTTACCCTACCAGGTAACACAAGGACTCAACATTATTTTCATATTATATTTAGGAATTTTCCAAAGAACTGAATGAAAGAAAGCGCAAAAATCCTGCAGCGGGCGATCAAACGATCAAACCAGTCCCAAAAGCCAAACCCAAAGCCCTGGCAAGCTCAGGTAAGAGACGGAGGTGAAAGAGGGCCAGATGATGATAGAACCAGGGGGCACCAAGGCCTCATGCCTATTTCTGGCTGGTCCCATCTCCAGATTAAGGGTGGGTGACAAATGTCCCTAATGATGAGGCGCCAGGACTTTACCTGGCCAGTGTCAGATAAATGCCTCGTCTTATGGGGCTCGGTGAAGCTACAGTCATACATATTCTATAGTGTCACATTGTGATGGGCAGACCAGGTGCTGGAGGCTTTAGGTGACCTCAGGGTCCGGATTTTGGATATCTGTCTGACACAGCTCAACATTAGGAGTATGGTGGGGCAGTCCACAAGTCTCCTGCACATTCTAGATGTCTCTGGGTGGAGTGCGATTTCCTTGCATGAGTGACTTCTTCTATCTTACTGTTCCTCACGTCCTACTCCCTATTCCTTACAGCTTTCTTTGGGGCAGTGAAAAACCTAAATCTAGGAATTCATGAAATGAGGGTCGGATCCATTACTTATCAAGTGAAGACGGGAGACATAACCAAAGAGGACACTGACATCATTGTCAACTCTACCGATCAGAACTTCAACCTCAGATCAGGTAAGTCCCCAACAGGTGCAGGGTCGAGAAGGGGTTACAGGCATACTACCCACAATGCATCAGAATAATAGCGGCATGCTATCAGAGAATTCAGATACGGCCACATGATGGGGATGGAGGTTACATGACAGGGAAGGGGCGATGGTCATATCACATGACAGGGAGGGGTAAGGGATGGAGGTCACATGACAGGGAGGGGGAAGGTCTCTGCAGCAGGTGGTGCTGACTTACAGTCTTTTATATATTTCCAGGGGTCTCGAAGGCCATCCTGGAGGCGGCGGGGCCGGCTGTACAGGACGAATGCACTATACTCGGTAAGATGGCAATTCTGTCTCCAGGTGTTCTGCTGGAACAGTGGCTTGTAGTTGGTTCTGGTCCACACAGCACAGGTTCAGATTATACAAAAAATACAAAAGCTAAAAATACAAAAGCTTCAGCACAGTGCAGTAGGAGCAGCGCAGGGGACCCATGACCCTCCAGGTAATGTCCTGACCTCTGTCCACAGCCTCACAAAACAAGAAGAGCAGTCACATCGTCACTCAGAGCGGGAACCTCCTTTGCAAGCAGATCCTTCATGTGCACGGCAGGAACTCAGAGGACGGAGTCAGGGACTTCATAGCGGAGTCTCTCCAGGAGTGCGCGCGGCTCCAGGCATCATCAGTGGCGTTCCCAGCCATAGGCACAGGTCTGATCTACCTTATAGTGTACAGGATCTCTGGTGGTGTGACCACATCCTTCATGTTTGGTGTAATCCTACACGCCCGATGACTGTGTTCTTGTTCTCCTTGTGACTCAGGTCTGGGCAGCGTGGCCTCCGCTCTGGTGGCTGATATCATACTAGACGCAGTCACAGAATTTGCCAGATCCCAATCGTCCTCGGGTCTCCAGACGGTGAAGGTGGTCATCTTCCAGCAGCAGATGCTCCAGGACTTCTACGCCAGCATGAAGAAGAAGGAGGGGACAGACCTGCCCAAGCAAACCTCACTGCTATCCAAGATAAACTGTGAGTCTCATAACAAGAGGTTCTGCTTGCTGTCACTGAATAGGGCTAGGATTTGCAGCTCCTGTGAAATGAATTGTGTGGCCAGGATCACTGCTGTGTAGAACAAAACAATGAAGCAGCTATCACCCCAAACCTTTATTCTAAGAATCAGGGACCCCCCAGCAGCCAGATCCACACTGATCAGAAAGAGATGCTTTCCATCATGTGCCAGCAAGCAGAGATCTTATTAATAATAGAACAAAAAGAAGAGGGGTATTGGAAAGGTTTATGGTTTATGCTTAAAGGGGATCTCCAGCCACATGAAAGTTATTCCCTAAATACAGGATAACTTGCTGATCTGTAGGGTAAGAGTTCGTCTCAGTTATGTGAACCCCATGGATCATGAGAGAGCAATGATAAATGATCCATGGGGTCCCATCACTAAGACCCTCCGATTAGTATGTTAGCCCCTAAACTGTGTAGAACCCCTTTAAGGGAAACTGCCAGCAGCTGAGATTATGCAGACTGCAGCCAGTCCTAGGTAAGTGTCCTCACACTGCTGTGCTCTGTATTCTCTGCAGCCTGTGTTATGTCGCAGCCCTGATAATTTGTTTTTCAGCATTTTAACATCTTCACACATCTGTGATCTTTGCATTTAACTAATCCACGGCCTCTTCCTTCTGCTCTAAGTGACTGCTGTACTATTTAAAGGGAACCGGTCACCAGCTTTTACCCCCCTAAACTACTGGTCTGATGTGAAAGACGAGATCCTTATCATTAACTTCATACCAAAATCCTCTAGTGGCTGCAGAGCTAATGATATGGAGGCTGAAGTGATGCTCCCCTACAGATTCTAAAACTGCAAAAAGTGACTCCTCTAAAAAAAAAAAGTGTCAAAAAGTGACAAACTACAATCCTGGATTATAAACCCATCACAGTCCTGCTGCTACTAACAACATACACTAAGGTCTAATTACACAGGGATAACACATTGAAACACTGGCTGCTGAGAGCACAGCAGTGTGAGGTCTGTTTACGCATCTAACCAGGGACAATACATAACACAGGCTGCTGAGAACACAGAGCACAGCAACCGCAGTGATGAGGGTCTGATACCACATCTCTTCCAGGGACAACACATAACACTGGCTGCAGAGAGCACAGAGCACAGCAGTGTGAGGTCTGATTGCACATCTCTCCAGGGACAATACATAACACTGGCGCGAGAAGCACAGAGCACAGCAGGTGAGGTCTGATTAAACATCTTTTCAGGGACAATACATAACACTGGTTGCAGAGAGCCAGAGCACAGCAGTGTGAGGTTCTGATTACACTCCTCTCCTGGACAATACATAACACTGGCTGCAGAGAGCCCACAGAGCACAGCAGTGTGAGGTCTGATTACACATCTTTCCAGGGACAAACAGAACACTGGCTGCAGTCTCTAGGATTACACCTACAGATTGCTTTAAGGCAGGACAAGCTCTTTTATAAATGCTGGGTCTATAATAAGGTGATGTTATCTTAGTTGCAGACATTTTGTTTAATTCAAACCAAGGCAGAGGAAACAGAACCAAAGTGTTGAGTACGACGAGAACATTGAGCCGGCCGTTTTCCATTGTGTGCGGGCACCAGGAATGACGTGAGAGAAGCGTCATCCTGGACTCAAGGACATGATTACTGAGGGAGCAGCACCAGAACTCTCAGCTGATGATGGATCCTGAGTTTGATGAAAAGGACCATCACATCTTGTCCCAGGACCGAGGAAGCTGGGGGGGTGTCGTCTCTTCCAGGCTCCTGGATCCACTGTTAAAATCAGCGGTCTCACCCGAGACGTTCTAGAGATGACCAATATATCCAAGACATGATCAGAAGGTGCGAAGAAGAAGACCAGAGAGCGGGAGAAGAGCTCTGCAGCAACCTGGTGGAGTGGAGATACCACGACGGCAACAGGACCGTCGCCTTCGATCGAATGATAACTTGGATCTGGAAAAAGCAAAGATAAAACTATCCAACCCTCGATATTGAGGTACAGGAGTCAACCTACACGGTTTGTGTGGGGCTGAAGAGCATGCGGGATCCCAAAGGAATGAATGAAGATGAACGAGGTGTCTAACCATGGTAAATATTGCCGGTCTGTCTCCTATGAAGCCTCAACACACAGCTGTATACATTAACACAGGATGTAATGGGCTCCCACCTACTAGGTGCTGGTCTCTGTGAGACCTCAATACACAGCTGTATACACTGCACAGGATGTAATGGGCTCCATCTATAGGTTCTGGTCTCCTGTGAGACCTCATACACACAGCTGTAATACATTACACAGGATGTAATGGGCTCCCACCTATAGGTGCTGTCTCCTGTGAGACCTCATACACAGCTGTATTACACTGCACGGGATGTAATGAGCTCCAACTATAGGTGCTGTCTCCTGTGAGACCTCATACAAACAGCTGTAATACACTACACAGGATGTACAGGGCTCCATCGTTAGGTGCTGTCTCTTGTGAGACCTCATACACACAGCTGTAATACACGCAACGGGATTTGTCCAATGGGTCCCACCTATAGGTGCTGTCTCTGTGAGACCTCATACACACAGCTGTAATACATTACACAGGCGGTAATGGCCTCCCACCTATAGGTGCTGTCCGTGAGAACCTCATACACACGCTGTATTAAATACTACACAGAGTATGGGCCCATCTATAGGCTGCTGTTCCTGTGAGACTCATACCACCACAAGTGTATTAACATACTGCACAGGATGTAATGGCTCCATCTAAGGTGCTGTCTCTCCTGTGAGACCTTATACACACACTGTATTACACTGCACGAGATGTAATGAGGCTCCATTGATAGGTGCTGTCTCCGTGTGAGACCCATCATACACACACGTAATACACTACAAAGGGATGTAATGGGCTCCACTATAGGTGCTGTCTCTGTGATGAACCTCATACACATGCTTGTAACACTTGCACGTGATGTAATGGCTCCATCTATAGTGTGTCTCTGTGAACCTCATACACCTGAACCTTACACAGGATGTAATGGGCCTCCCACCTAAGGCTGTCTCCTGTGGACCTCATACACACAGCTGTATTACACTGAACGAGAGTAATGGCTCCATCTATAGTGCTGTCCTCTGTGCGACCTAATACACACAGCGTTGTTAATACCTACACAGGATGTACAGGGCTCCATCGTTAGGTGCTGTCTCTTTGAGACACCTCATACACAGCTTGTAATACACTACACGGATGGTAATGGGCTCCATCTATAGGTGCTGTCGACTGTGAGACCTCATAACACACAGCGTGTATACACTACACAGGAGTGAATGGGCCATTATAGGTGCTGTTCGCCTGCGAGTCCACCAAAACACAGCTGTACTACACTACACAGGATTGTAATGGGCTCCATCTAAGGTGCTGTCTCTGTGAGACCTCATACACACGCTGTAATACACCTACACAGGATTATAAGGGCTCCATCAAGGTGCTGTCTCCTGTGAGAACCTCATAACCACATCTGTTTACATTCACGGGATGTAATGGGCTCCACCTATAGGTGCTGTCTTGTGAGACCTCTACACACAGCTGTATACCCTGCACTAGATGTAATGGGCCACATCATAGGTGCAGTCCTCCGTGAGACTCATACACACGGCTGTATTACACTGCACGGGATGTAATGGGCTCCATCTATAGGTGCTGTCTCCTGTGAGACCTCATACACACAGCTGTAATACACTACACAGGATGTAATGGGCTCCATCTATAGTGTGCTGTCTCCTGTGAGACCACATACACACAGCTGTAATACACTACACAGGATGTAATGGGCTCCATCTATAGGTGCTGTCTCCGGTGAGACCTCATACACACAGCTGTAATACACTACACAGGATGTAATGGGCTCCATCTATAGGTGCTGTCTCCTGTGAGACCTCATACACACAGCTGTATTACATTGCACAGGATGTAATGGGCTCCATCTAAAGGTGCAGTCTCCTGTGAGACCTCATACACACAGCTGTATTACACAGCATGGGATGTAATGGGCTCCACCTATAGGTGCTGTCTCCTGTGAGACCTCATACACACGGCTGTATTACACTGCACGGGATGTAATAGGCTCCCACCTATACTGTGAGACCTCATACACACATCTGTAATACACTACACAGGATGTAATGGGCTCCATCTATAGGTGCTGTCTGCTGTGAGACCTCATACACACAGCTGTATTACACTGCACGGGATTTAATGGGCTCCCACCTATAGGTGCTGTCTGCTGTGAGACCTCATACACACAGCTGTAACACACTGCACGGGATGTAATGGGCTCCATCATAGGTGTCTTCTGCTTGAGATCATACCACACAGCTGTATTACACTGCATGGGATGTAAGGGGCTCCCACCTATAGGTGCTGTCTGCTGTGAGACCTCATACACACAGCTGTAATACATTGCACAGGATGTAATGGGCTCCACCTATAGGTGCTGTCTGCTGTGAGACCTCATACACACAGCTGTAATACACTAAACAGGATGTAATGGGCTCCATCTATAGGTGCTGTCTCTTGTGAGACCTCATACACACAGCTGTAATACACTACACAGGATGTACAGGGCTCCATATATAGGTGCTGTCTCTTGTGAGACCTCATACACACAGCTGTAATACACTACACAGGATGTAATGGGCTCCATCTATAGGTGCTGTCTCCTGTGAGACCTCATACACTACACTGCACAGGATGTAATGGGCTCCATCTATAGGTGCTGTCTCCTGTGAGACCTCATACACACAGCTGTATTACATTGCACAGGATGTAATGGGCTCCATCTAAAGGTGCTGTCTCCTGTGAGACCTCATACACACAGCTGTTTTACATGCACAGATGTAATGGGCTCCATCTAAAGGTCAGTGCGTCTCCTGTGAGACCTCATACACACAGCTTATACACAGCACGGGATGTAATGGGCTCCACTATAGGGCTGTCTCCTGTAAGACCTCATACACACAGCTGTAATACACTACACAGGAGTAGTGCACATCCCCCACATAACCACACCACACCACTGTGGGCCCCACCATCACCCACATAAACACACCACCACTGGGACACATGTACTTACCTGGTCAACAGAGTCACAGAAAGTGCATGTCCGCGAATCATCCCGCGATTCACTAAGATCGTGCCCCGATATCCTGCATGTGTCGCTTCATGCTAAGGTCGGACAGAGGTCACCTTCTCTTGCCCAGGTGCATGTTAGGATTGGGCTTGCGACACCAATTTGAAAGGTAAATCCTGACGCTTCAGCCCGAATCCGTCGGAGAGTCCAAAGGAACGCCCCCAATTTGTTTTGCTGGAAGCAGCGCAGCAGCACAAACACACCGACAGTGTATAGCGCTGTTCATCTGTTTTTTTAGTGAAGTAACTGAGTGCGCAGGTAGGGTCACTCCTAATTACTATCCTCCCCTAATGGTGTGTCTAGTAGGCATGAGGCGCCATGGTGACTTGTTGTCACCACTAGATGTGCCGCATATTATTATTTATGGTACACGAGCTCCCCTGTGGAACCAGATCATACAAATACTATTGCAAACGGATTGAAACCTACCAATGTTGATGCAATTATTAAGCAAACGTACCCACTCTGAAGAACCCGCAATGAGACTTGCAAGGAGCGAAAACATATACCTGGTATAATCCTGAGACTGAGTGGTTTTGAGCTGAAAAAAACTATTAATCAAAATCAGGACCATTGGGGAAAGCTGGGTGGCACATTACAACAAAACTGACAGGAGATATGTGTGTAACCAAAGTGTATCAAAAAGAGTCCAGCACGAGACCCAGTGATAGAGACCGGATTGCAGGCATTACAGATAGATAGACACTGTTGTGAGTCTCTGCCTCTGACCTTCACGTGTTTAAATGTGGGATGGTCCGGGGCTCCGAGGACTAGCGGTTCCAGATTCCACAAGCAGCAAAAGTCAAAATTAAAGTGAAACCAAATCCTCTGAGAATGTCTTGCATCTTCAGCGAAGACACGCCGCCTTCACAACAGGAAAGGGAAAGAAAATTTTAGCCTTCCTTATGAGACTTCATCCATCTTCAGGTTACAGGACTTCAACGGACATGCAAGACTCCTGGCATCTGGGAAGTGAAAGATACAAATGCATATTCCTGGAGGCAAGCTCCCTATAACATTTGAGCAAGAAATATAAGAAGCCTAGAGACCCCCGCAACCAGTGAGGAACAATTCCAATTGGTGACAGCCTTGTCTCCCCTGTTATGTTACACCTTTCATCCACACGGTGTACGGTTTTGGTGGGGGTGGGGGGTTTGTCCAATTTCTAATTAAAAGGTCCACAACCCATCCCATAACGCTGCAGAAGCTAAGCTCAGCAGAGTAATGTTGCCCTTCTGCCATTCTACCCTTAAGCAGAATTGTCCTAGGATAGAAGAACACATTGCTGACCTTCCTTCAAAAACAGCTCACCACGCACTCTCCTCAGGAAGTCTATGCTACTGCAGGTACTTCATTGTCCCTTTCTGAGTGTGATGTAGATGCCATCTAGTTCCTATGACTGTTGGGGCACAATCCTGCTTGTACTCTGTCGTTTATCAGTCTCAGCAAGTTACCTGATATTGGTTTCGCCCGTAGGACCTCCTACTACCGGTCCCAGGGGCCTTAACTGATATGAAACCAGACCAGGCCTCATCACTCACTTCACCTCCCAGTGAGATTAGTAGATATCTGGGTTGTGAACCAATTTAGATGCCGGTCCACATGCACTACTGATCTCCCTCCCTACCACGTATACCAGTATCCGGACCTTCCATATATTGTATCTGCTCCTCTATTACCACCATCACACTCTAATAAAGAGAACTCCAGTCCAGAATCACAGACTAAAAAATTTCTTTATTAAAGTTTGAATTGAGGCCTAGAAAGCTCCCAGAGATAATGACAAATGACGATCGGTCACACACGCAACACGCAGCAAGGGCACCGTCCTCTACATTCGGGAGGACTTATCCAGAGCACAATATAGATATCACACAGGATCCTTGGCTAAAGGCTTGTCTTATACATTGATGGAGATACTGATCTAGTGGGTAACGAGGCACTAAGTGGCGGTGCGGATCCAGCGTGATGAGTTAATCAGGAACACCTGTGCAATCCTGGACCTGGTGTGACGTCGTGAGAAATGTGGGTGTTGCTACACTGAGTCTTAGGACCTATTGTCAGAGAGGGATCGGCTCTGGGAGTCCTCTCATGTCCTGTATTCAGCGAGGGCCTCTATATCTTGATAGATGTAAAAGAAGAAAAGAGGGGAGGTGGAGGACACACCAAATGACTTCTGATGAAAGGTTTGTCCATCCAATGTGTGGACAGTGTAACGGGAGGGATACCTGCTGATTACCAGATGCAGATATGTTTATAAGAGCAGCAACATCCTCCGGTAACGACCTCCAGGCAACGGCAGCGATGGGCACAATGGCGCGCTCCCTATACAATCTTGGTAGTGCTGGTTCATCGACAAGGAAATAGAAGAGGAAATGCCACTCTCCGGGGTCAATATTACTGAAGGTGATGAGATACTCGGGATACGCCTGGTGGATATCATGGAATATCACAACATGGAGGATGGCCGGTTGTCGTGACGCTGTCGTACAGGTCTGTGATGTTGTTGACGCGTTCTTGGCTGGAGGAGCCACCATCCCCTGCTGACCCTTACAGAACCCGCCATCAGGACCGGGCCAGTACATGTTATTGGCCAATTTGCATTGGTTTGAGTATTGGTCATGTGCCGAATAATTGGAATTCACCGCAAAATACGTTCCCATTCCCATAGCAGGCCGCTGTGTGAGGAATGTGAGAAGAGAACACAATTGATGTCACCACATCTGACCCTATACCAAGGCAGCACATATCCATGTAGTCACCCCACCCGACAGTTATATATCCCATGTATCCTCCCCCCTGACAGTCGTATATCCCATGTATCCCCCACCCCCCACCGACAGTCATATATCACATGTATCCCCCACCCCCTGACAGTTTATATTCCCATGTATACCAGCCCAAACCCGGAAGTCTATATCCCATGTGATCCCCACCACCCTGACCATTCATAATCTGATCCCCCCCACCCCTGACAGTATATATATTCCAATGTATCCCCACCCCCCTGACAGGTATATATCAGTGTATCCCCCACCCCTGACAGTCAAGAGAAACTGATAACCCCGAGAGATAGATCCCCAAAAAAACACATGCAGACCCCCCCCCCGACAGTTATATATCCCATGTATCCCCCCCCCGACAGTCATATATCCCATGTATCCCACCCCCTGACAGTCGTATATCCCATGTATCCCCCACCCCCTGACAGTCATATATCCCATGTATCCCCACCCCCTGACAGTCATTATCCCATATCCCCCACCCCCTGACAGTCATATCCCATGTATCCCCCCCCCCCCTGACAATCATATCCCATGTATCCCCCCCCCCCTGACAGTCATATATCCCATGTATCCCCCACCCCTGACAGTCATATATCCCATGTATCCCCCACCCCCGGACAGTTATATATCCCATGTATCCCCCCCCCTGACAGTCATATTATCCCATGTATCCCCCACCCCCCGACAATCATATCCCATGTATCCCCCACCCCCTGACAGTCATATGTACCATGTATCCCCACCCCCTGACAGTTATATATCCCATGTATCCCCCACCCCCTGACAGTTTTATTTTTAATATTTTTACCCAGTGTATACTCCCACGACAGCATATATATCCCATGTATCCCCCACCCTTACCGTACATATATCCCAGTATCCCCCACCCCCTGACAGTTATAAATCCCATGTATCCCCACCCCCTGACAGTCATATATCCCATGTATCCCCCACCCTTACCGTCATAATCCAGTATCCTCCCCCCTGGACAGTCATATATCCCATGTATCCCCCACCCCCTGACAGTCGTATATCCCATGTATCCCCCACCCCTGACAGTATATCCCATGTATCCCCCCCCCTGACAGTCATATAATCCCATGTATCCCCCACCCCCTGACAATCATATCCCATGGATCCCCCACCCCCGACAGTCATATATCCCATGTATCCCCCACCCTTACCGTCATATATTCCCATGTATCCTACCCCCTGACGTCGTATATCCCATGTATCCCACACCCCCTGACAGTTATATTCCCATGTATCCTCCCCCCTGACAGTCGTATCCCATGTATCCCCCACCCCCTTACATTATATACCCTTATCCCCACCCCTGACAGTTTATATTCCCTGTATCACCAACCCTGACAGTCGTATATCCCATGTATCCCCCCCGACAGTTTATCCATGATCCCCCACCCCCTGACAGTATATATCCCATGTATTCCCCCCCCCTGGACAGTCGTCATATCCCATGTAATCCCCCACCCCTGACAGTATATATTCCATGTATCCCCCACCCCTGACAGTATATATCACCTGTATCCCCCACCCCCTGACAGTCAATAACCATGTATCCCCACCCCCCCAGCAGTCAGAACATGTATCCTCCACCACTGACAGTTTATATCCATGTATCCCCCACCCCCTGACGTCATATATCCCATGTATCCCCCACCCTTACAGTCATATATCCCATGTATCCCCACCCCCTGACAGTTATAAATCCCATGTATCCCCACCCCCTGACAGTCATATATCCCATGTATCCACCACCCTTACCGTCATATATCCCATGTATCCTCCCCCCTGAGTCATATATCCCAGTATCCCCCACCCCCTGACAGTCGTATATCCCATGTATCCCCCAACCCCTGACAGTTATATATCCCATGTATCCCCCCACCCCCTGACAGTCATATATCCCATGTATCCCCCACCCCCTGACAATCATATCCAGTATCCCCCACCCCCTGACAGTCATATATCCCATGTATCCCACCCTTACAGTCATATCCCATGTATCCCCCCCCTGACAATCATATCCCATGTATCCCCCACCCCCTGACAGTTATATATCCCATGTATCCTCCCCCCTGACGTCGTATATCCCATGTATCACCCCCCTGACAGTTTATATATCCCATGTATCCCCACCCCTGACAGTATATATCCATGATCCCCACCCTACAGTCGTATATCCCATGTATCCCCACCCCCTGACAGTTATATATCCAATTGTAATCCCCCACCCCCTGACATCGTAATCCCATGTATCCCCCACCCCGACAGTCGTATATCCATGTATCCCCCACCCTGACGTCATATATCCCGTATCCCTCCACCCCTGACTCTAACCCATGATCCCCCCCCCATGACAGTATATCCCATGTATTTCCCCACCATGACGTCATATATACATGATCCCCCACCCCTAGTTAGATTCCTGTGCTCCCCACCCCCTGCGTCATATATCCCATGACCCACCATCGTAATATACCCATATCCCCACCCTGACAGTTATAAAATCCCATGTATCCCCCACCACTGACAGTTATTACCATATCCCACCCTTACAGTCATATATCCCATGTATCCCCCACCCCCTGACAGTCATATATCCCATGTATCATACATCCCAGTATCTCACCGTTCTTTCCAGCATAACTCCGGTTGAATCCCTTGTTGTTCACAGTTTTGATTGTACTGGAGTCCGTCACTGTGGAAAGAGCCGCCTCTCGTTGTTTGTGGTCCGCTTCTTAGTGTCGGTCGCCTGCTTCTTTATCTGGTAGTTCAGCACAAATCCTTGTTCTGAATTATCTATCTGCAGGAAAGATAGACAGTATGGGGCGTTAATCAGGACAGGTACATACCAGCGCCATGTACTAAACCAAACTGAAAACTGCCCCGGTGTAGGTGAAAGCATCACTTACTTTGACTAGTTTGTCATCTCGACACGATTCCTGAATTCGGCCTCCACCTCCTGGTATTCCTGACCGCCGGAGATACGGGACGGCCATCACTTGGCTGCCGCTCTTGGTGTCCATCGGGTCCTCGGCAGCTCCGATTGTCCTGGAAGTAGAATAATCATCACATTCCATGTTGACGTATCACATGTGATCTGGATGATACTTATGTTAGCCTATGAGGTCCTCACACCTATGATGGAGCCCATTACATCCCGTGCAGTGTACTACAGCTGTGTGTATGGAGGTCTCACAGGAGACGGCACCTATAGGTGGGAGCCCATTACATCCCGTGCAGTGTACTACAGCCGTGTGTATGAGGTCTCACAGGAGACAGCACCTATAGATGGAGCCCATTACATCCTGTGTAGTGTATTACAGCTGTGTGTATGAGGTCTCACAGGAGACGGCACCTATAGTGGAGCCCTTACATCCGTGCAGTGTAGTATACATCTGTGTGTATGAGGTCTCACAGGAGACAGCAACCTATAGGTGGAGCCCATTACATCCTGTGCAATGTATTCAGCTGTTGTATGAGGTCTCACAGGAGACAGCCCTATAGATGGAGCCCAGTACATCCGTGGCAGTGTACAACGCGTGTGTATGAGGTCTCACAGGAGACAGCACCTATAGGTGGAGCCCATTACATCCCGTGCAATGTAATACAGCTGTGTGTATAAGGTCTCACAGGAGACAGCACCTATAGATGGAGCCCATTACATCCTGTGTAGTGTATTACAGCTGTGTGAATGAGGTCACAGGAGACGCACCTATAGACAGGAGCCCACTACATCCCGTCTAATGTAATACAACTGTGTGAATGAAGTCTCACAGGAGACAGCACCTATAGGTGGAGCCCATTACATCCTGTGCAGTGTAATACAGCTGTGTGTATGAGGTCTCACAGGAGACTGCACCTATAGGTGGAGCCCATTACATCCCGTGCAGTGTAATACAGCTGTGTGTATGAGGTCTCACAGGAGACGGCACCTATAGATGGAGCCCATTACATCCTGTGTAGTGTATTACAGCTGTGTGTATGAGGTCTCACAGGAGACAGCACCTTAGTGGAGCCCATTACATCCTGTGATAGTGTATTACAGCTGTGTGTATATGAGGTCTCACAGGAGACGGCACCTTTGAGTGGAGCCCATTACATCCCGTGAGTGAATACAGCTGTGTGTATGAGGCTCACAGGAGACCGCACCTATAGTGGAGCCCATTACATCCTGTGCAATGTATTACAGCTGTGTGTATGAGGTCTCACAGGAGACAGCACCTATAGATGGAGCCCATTACATCCTGTGCAGTGTATTACAGCGTTGTATGAGGTCTCACAGGAGACAGCACCTATAGATGGAGCCCATTACATCCCGTGCAATGTATTACAGCTGTGTGTATAAGGTCTCACAGGAGACGGCACCTATAGATGGAGCCCATTACATCCTGTGTAGTGTATTACAGCTGTGTGAATGAGGTCTCACAGGAGACAGCACCTATAGAAGGAGCCCACTACATCCCGTCTAGTGTAATACAACTGTGTGAATGAAGTCTCACAGGAGACAGCACCTATAGGTGGAGCCCATTACATCCTGTGCAGTGTAATACAGCTGTGTGTATGAGGTCTCACAGGAGACTGCACCTATAGGTGGAGCCCACTATATCCCGTGCAGTGTAATACAGCTGTGTGTATGAGGTCTCACAGCAGACGGCACCTATAGGTGGGAGCCCATTACATTGTGTGCAATGTATTACAGCTGTTGTATGAGGTCTCACAGGAGACAGCACCTATAGATGGAGCCCAACATCTAGTGCAGGGTATTACAGCTGTGTGTATGAGGTCTCACAGGAGACAGCACCTATAGATGGAGCCCATTACATCCTGTGTAGTGTATACAGCTGTGTGTATGTGGTCTCACAGGAGACAGCACCTATAGGTGGAGCCCATTACATCCCGTGCTGTGTAATACAGCTGTGTGTATGAGGTCTCACAGGAGACTGCACCTTTAGATGGAGCCCATTACATCCTGTGCAATGTAAAACAGCTGTGTGCATGAGGTCTCACAGGAGACTGCACCTTTAGATGGAGCCCATTACATCCTGTGCAATGTAATACAGCTGTGTGTATGAGGTCTCACAGGAGACAGCACCTATAGATGGAGCCCATTACATCTGTGTAGTGTATACAGACTGTGTGTATGAGGTCTCACAGGAGACAGGCACCTATAGATGGAGCATCATTACATCCGGTGTGTAGGTATTACAGCTGTGTGTATGAGGTCTCCACAGAGACAGACCTATAGATGGAGCCCTGTAATCCTGTGTAGTATATTACACGCTGTTGTGTATGAGGTCTCACAGAGACAGCACCTATAGTGGAGCCAATTACATCCTGGTTTAGTGTATTACGCTGTGTGTATGAGGTCTCACAAGAGACAGCACCTATAGGTGGAGGCCCATTACACTGTGCAATGTATTACAGCTGTGTGTATGAGGTCTCACAGCAGACAGCACCTATAGATGGAGCTCGTTACATCCCGTGCAGTGTATTACAGCTGTGTGTATGAGGTCTCACAGCAGACAGCACCTATAGGTGGGAGCCCATTACATCCCGTGCAGTGTAATACAGCTGTGTGTATGAGGTCTCACAGCAGACAGCACCTGGTAGATTGGAGCCCATTACAATCAGTGCAGGTATACAGCTGTGTGTATGAGGTCTCACAGAGACAGCACCTTATAGATGGAGCCCATACATTGTGTGAATGTATACAAGCTGTTGTGTATGAGGTCTCACAGGAGACAGCACCTATAGATGGAGCCCATTACATCTGTGCGTTAATACAGCTGGTGTATGAGGTTCTCACAGGAGACAGCACCTAGAAATGGAGCCCATTTACA
>WNYA01002092.1:1307-22469 GCA_019512145.1 Engystomops pustulosus
CTCCGGGCTGTGGCTCGGGCTCCGGGCTGTGGCTCGGGCTCCGGGCTGTGGCTCGGGCTCCGGGCTGTGGCTCGGGCTCCGGGCTGTGGCTCGGGCTCCGGGCTGTGGCTCGGGCTCCGGGCTGTGGCTCGGGCTCCGGGCTGTGGCTCGGGCTCCGGGCTGTGGCTCGGGCTCCGGGCTGTGGCTCGGGCTCCGGGCTGTGGCTCGGGCTCCGGGCTGTGGCTCGGGCTCCGGGCTGTGGCTCGGGCTCCGGGCTCCGTAGAAGACCCTCAGGTCCATCTCTTTGTAGGTCTTGTGCCTCCCCTTGATCTTCGTGATGTTGTGAAGGTCCTAATGACGTCTTCACGGGGGAGCGACCCTTCCCTGGGAGGATAATTACATTGACGACTTGTTTTCGTGTTTACATTCTCGCCTGCTGTTCACATCTTTCCCTTTGACGCCCTCCCAGCATGAGACAAATGGGGCGGCCTCACATGGTGCCAGGCCCTGGGGGGACCCCAGAGGTGACACAACTGCTGCGTCCTCGTCCCGGGATGTAGATTATTCTGGGACATTGACCTTAACACTAAACAGACCAGACTATTTCTTACATTTTCCTAACTTTTTGTGTATCTTGTCGGGGCCCTCCTCCTCCTCCTCCGCACTTGTGCCCGTCCTGCCCGCACATGCCAGGCTGCTCCCTGATTACCTCACATCTCTGCCCATTTGGGTCTCTCCGCTGTGTTTACCCGATGAGCTTAGTGTTATAATCATGGAGTCTGCCCTTTAACGCTCTGGGTGCCGGGGCGGCTGCCGCTCCACGCTCGGCTCCTGCACTCACTTGCTTTGGGTTATTCCCCCGGAGCCCATGAACAACCACCTGGGAATCCCTTCCTGAAATAGATGCGCTGCTGAGACTTCTGCCTGTTGACATCCAAAAGTGCATCACCCTAAACGTGCGAGGTGCAGAGCTCCACCTGGCCGGCAGGTGAGGAGTTAAGGACCCATTGCAGGTATTACACCCACACACCAGCCTCGGGCAGCTCCTACCTTCTGAAAGTTAACCCAAGATGACAAGCTCAGCTTTGTTTAAGGATTGTCACACCCTAGGGTGGGTTTTGGGGCAGTCGGCCAGGAAAAGGGGGTTGGTGAGTGGCTTTAAGGTGACGTGGTCCTTAACAAAGCCGTATTTGTTTGGGGTCCAGGACAAGGGAGGAGGGTGACGTCGGAGAGCACCTTATTATTTAGTCTTCCTCCTATCGGCTCCGGTCTTCCTTCGGATACTGTTGTCTTTCTCCTCTTCAATTTTTCGGATGTAGTAAAAAAAAAAAATTTGGCGTTTCCTGAATGCCCCGGGACGACCCCATGAGTCCGTGTGTCTAGAATTAAGGAATTTCCTATCAATCTGCTCTGTGCTCCAGGACAATGGGACTGAGGGCGATGCGGACATTTCATCCCAACCTTTTCATGGCAACGAGAGAAATCTGCGGCTCGGCGGCCCCCAAAGTTTACACAAATCTGAGTGAGACACAAAAAGTTTCATGTAGATTTAGATCCGACCCTGTGGCACCAAACACCTTCTCCTTCCCATCTACCTTGTAATGGGGGGACAGCGATGGGCGACCCAGGTCTCTCCAGCTGTTCATCCCCAGCAACAGCTGAAGAGCCACGGAGATGCCACCACCAGTGTCCCGCACCTGTCCGGCCTCGTTACTACCTACCATTCACAAGTTTAAGGTTATACGCGGCCAGAGCTGTTCTTGTGGATTTGTAGAGGAAATGCTGGGGGTCCCTGGTGGAGGGGGGTCTCCCGGGCCTTCAATGTCTGATCTCACCCGCCTGCTTGGACATCCGACAGGATCAGAAAATATTGTCTGTTTTATGGACCTCTGGTAGAAAACAACCTAACAAGATAGTAGCTGAGCATTTCTTAAAGGGGATGTGTGTGTTGCCTTCCCTTTTAGTAAGAAGTGTCTGTATTAAGGATGATTACATTGTCTGTCCCAGTATTGAGGGCGCGTTCCGATAATTGCCGTTGATTCCTGAGGTCAGCGCTGGTTGAACACGTCCATCGATCGCTCAGTGACTGATCATTTGCTCGTTTGTCAGTGATTACGTCTCGTTTTGTACTGACGGCGAATAAAAGTAACCGACCGGAGACTGACGCACGTCCGGGGGCATTTATCTGCCGCATAATGGACTCTTCACTACAAGGAACTCATGTGGTCCAGGTCGTGTTCACACAGAGCAGTAGAAGTGATATCTGGGCACAAAGTGCTGGTTTTATTCATTGTAAAACTCCACCAGAACCAGAGAGTGCCCAATGACTGTAACCGGGTCCAATTGGATGTGTAGAATATCTGCTGGAATATGTGATGGAGGCACAAGGCCTTATCCGGGTAACTATGGAGTCGTGGCCCTGGTCCTCCGGCTGCAGTCATGTATCTCCGACCCTCCATCTGTTCCATTCTTCGTGACCCCCGTATGGTCGGAAGCTTTGACCATTATTGGGTGCCCTCATGGATCTGGTCTGTCATGGACTCCTTATTGTGTTCCTCTTTGTTTTCCTTCCTCCTCCTCTTCCCTGACCTTGATGGTGACAGCGGTGAGGTCATAGCACATTTGGCTTAGCAGTTTCAGAGAGACGCAGCGTATTGATCCGTAACTCTATCCTCTCGCCCTTGTGGTGGGTGATTACAGGGCAGTGCCAAGTGGCGCAGTGTGGTTAGATTGTGTCTGCAGTCCTTCTCCGGGGGCCGCTCCGCGCTTTGGTTTTGGGTCTTTGCTTTGACCTTGACGTGCGGAAAACCAATATCTGTTCCACGTTGGTCTGGGAGTAATGCACCAGGGCTTTGTGATGTGTAGTATCCGGCCCCGGGGAGGAGCGGCCTGAGGTTCTCATGGTCGGAGGATTTTGATGGCCAGTTTGTAGACCACCCGGTTCTTAAAGATGACTTCTTATTGACCAATGAACATCATCAGTTCACGGCCGATTGTCGCCTTTGCTTGTTTTTGGTCCATTGGAGTCGATGACCCAACGGATTGTTCCCAGACGGGGCGCAGCGTGAATTGTGCCGCCCCATAGGACGCGTCTAGTCCTGCAATACCAGGCACAGACCATGGACTAGAGCGGCGCTGTAGGCACTAGACAAATAACCTTTTCAAGTCCTTGACCGCCCCTTTAAGCTCTTAAAGGCCTCCATTGTTCAGTGGTGCTATTCAGTCGTGGCTGTAATTACGGAGCCTGGTTGTTGTTCACACCATTGTCTTGTCATTGATGTCTTTAAGGCGAGACCCGGCTGCCTGGAAGCGTTGTGTGAGATGTTTACTATGACGGAGGCGGTGCCAGGCGATGGGCCCGGTCCGGCAGTGGTCATGTGATGCCCGGCGGCTGCCAGCAGTGGAGTGCGTCCTCCGTGGGCACCCTGGCACTGCGGGGTTGTGTTTGATGTGTCCCTGGTGGTAAGGTGTGGTCCTGGTACGGCCGGGGCCCCCCTCTCCCACCCTTTCTGCAGAGTTAGTAATTAGTTCATTGTGTGGCGGGTGCCCACCCCGCGCTGGTGGGTGCCGTGCCGCAGCGCCGTCCTGCACACAGAGCCCCATTGAAGTCGGCTCTTAGGATACATTCAGACTGTGATGTCAGAGGCTGGTAACTTTTCCCTTTAATTAGGGAGAACAGGCCGGACTGTGTGCCTGAGTCAGACGAGGGGGGAGGGGGAGGCTTGTTTGGGATGGGGGGGGGGAGCACGAGCTGAGGAGCGCAGTGATTCACCAGGAGATGTGGGGGCTCATATCTGGACGCCTGCCACGCTCAGGCATGGCAGATATGAAACACGTGGCCCACCCATGCACTTAACCCAGTGTGTGCCAGGTGAGGCTCCTACCCCACACGTTCCCTCCTAATTGCCCTCGGCGGGGCACATGTGGTTAGCATCACTCCAGCTTTGTCTCTGTGATCCGGTGACATTGTCGGGGTCGGCGTAAACACTTGGAGTGAAAGGTGACGGCCGCGGTGTGACCGGTGTCCAGGGGTTAAGTGCCCCAGAGGAGAGTGGTCCCAGCCAGTTCTCCCATCAATAGCCCCATTGTGTACCCCCACCCCCATCATCCACCTCCTCGTCCCCCCCTGAGCTTTCTCCAGCTGGATCTCTGCGCTCAGCGCAGCCAAGTTATAGGCGAGTCTGACGATATCGTCACCTGGACCGTATAGAAGTGCCTGGTGGGACTACTACACCCAGCATTCACCCGGGTAATGGATGGGGGGGTTACAATCCTTCTCCTACAGAGGAACACGTATGGCGGTGGCTCATGTGAAGCCATTGCAGTCTGGTCGCTTGTGAAGAAAGACCCTTATGAAATGGCGCCCCCCTGGTCCACAGGCTGTGCCGGGTATTGCAGCATCAATAAAATTCTGGCTCTAAGCACAGAACTAATCCAAACCGGCTGGAAAATCCGCCTGAAAATCTGAATCCAATCTCTGCAGGTTTTTTGTGCGTTTTTTAAATGCAGTTTTTCCCTATGTTTTTTTTTTTTTTCCATCCCATTAGGAAAAAAGGGATTTTTGCACATTGATGCAGATTTTCACTCTCAATGTAAAAAAAAAACGCAAGGATCGGTGAGGACGGACCGGACCGGTACCGGGATCATTCTGTTATTTTCCACTTTCCATGGGATAAAACCTCCTTGTCCACAGCCGGCGCTCCCAAGCGTCTGGACGGTCATCGAAGTGTTAACCCCAGGAGGTTCCTATATTTTCCTTTGAGCGGGCGCAGGGGGCGGGGCCTGGGAGTTTGGCGCGCAGGGCAGTCGGGGATACGGGGGACAGTGGCCGGGGTGTAATGGAGTCTTGGCACCTGTCCGGCCCAGTGCGTACAGGAAACCTAAAGAGGAAAGAGATGAAAAGGTCAGACACGAAGAGATTTCACCCGGGCACCCGGCCAAGCAAGCCGGAGGGCGGCCGCCGCTTAACCCTTGTGTGCCGGAGCCAGGAGGAGGAGGAGTCGTGTGCGGGACAAGTTTTTGTTCAGAACTTTTTTGGGTTTCCGTGATCCTCGCTGGAGTTCTTCTAGTTTACGGCGTCTATAAATCTTCGCTCTCCGGTATTACACAGCGAGCGTTGCTGGTGCGATAAATCACCTCGGAGGCGTTTATTAAGCGCAATCTCTTCATTAATAATAGATCTCCTCGCAGAGCCGTGAATCGGATCGCTCCGCTCGCTGTCTACGGGAACCGGCGCAGCAACAGGAGGCTCATTCAACTCGCAAAAGACAAATCTCTTACGCTTCTGCGGCTGCCGTCGTGTTGCCATGCTTACGGTTTTCAGAATGAAAACTCCCTGCTATGATGTGCTGTAACGGCGTGCGTGCCACGGACGCGGGGCCACATGTATCGCCCCCGGTATGAGCACTGGGCACGATGAGTGGCAATGGTGGGTCCTCCGTGTAGTGTGCACAGCGCTGTAGGTGCAGGGTCGGGAAGGTTGTGCGTCTCTGGTGGGTGACACGTGTCGCTCCGGTTCCGTGGACGCTCGGCCGTCGGCCCATTGATGATCCCAGGTCACGCGCTGCAGTAACTTTCACCGACTCCAGAGGAGGGAAAGTTTTATGTTCTGCATCAACCCAAAAAAGTTTTGTTTTCATTGTAACTTTTCCCTGTCTCTGCGCGCGGGGGCGTGTGAAGGGTTAATGTTTGGGTCGGTATATTTGGTGCAGTTATAGATCTGGGTGTATTTTGCTGCTTCTTATTCTTGAAGTAGTTTATTTTTAGCTTTGGCTTTCACTCTCTTTCTCTGTATTTCCCGTTGCTTGGAGACCGGCACTCGATTCTCTTTCCTCCCCGTTCCTACAACCGCCGCCGCCTCCCATTTACATTTACTTTGCACCCTTTCCCTGCCGGTGGCGAGGTGCCGCCTAGTGGTGGGTGCCCAGCGGGGGGTCCTGGGGGTTGTGGGAGCCGCTTCCGTCCTGCCAGATAAGTTTTAGTCTTGGTGGGTTGTGCGTCCGTCCTGCCTTATCCCGTGGTCGTTGCCCCTCATCCGTCTTTGCTTGCAGCCCCCGTCTTTGCTTGTTACTCCCCCCCCCATGATCGGGAAGGTGACCCCCGGGACCAGCCACTGGCTGGAAATGCCCACCACAAAACTGGGTGCGCTGGGTGCAGCCTGTGTTGTATGTCCTGAGACCTAAACTTTTGGAACTTTTATTTGAACTCTGATAATGATTTATAGAATTGCCCAAAAATGTCAGGAAACCCGTACAAAAAAAAAAGCTGGTGAACGCAGAGTTAAAAATACTCTCTAAAAGTCATAAATACTCGTTGATAATTTCCCTTTAGTGTCCAGTGATTGGTCAGATCCTTAGTCTTCTCAGCGATGTAATGGGTGACGTTATTGGTACCGTGACCCGGAGACGCGTCTATTGGTTGGTCCATCACGTGGATTGTGTAGGTGATTGGGCCTCTCCATGATGTTCTGGTTATGTATATGTATACGGGTGCAGTATATACACAGGTCCCGCGGTGGGTTTTTAGGTTTCTGCTCCCCCCTTCTCGGCAGCGCATGACCTCACCCTCTTAATGCCTTTCCCCGCGTCCTTGGCTCCTCTCCTGTCTTGCTCCCTGGCGTCCATTACAGGGACGTTAAATTATTGATGCCTCCTGATTTGTTTGGGGTTTGGGGAAATGGCAGAACCACAGGCCCCGCTCCTCCTCCCCCCGTAATGTCTACACATAGGAAGCATCTCGGGAAGCGGCGGGAGATGCTGGAAGTTATAGATTTGGGCCGGGGGGGGGGGGGGAGAGAATCCTGCGGACAAATTAATTTTGATCCTGACCGCAGACATAAACAGGACATATTAGAGGTCGTCGCGCTCCTCCAGCGGCTTCTCGCCTTTCGCTTACAGGCGGGTAACAATAGTCCTGCCCGGACATGTCAGGACCAGCGCTGACATCTGAGGAGCCTGGAAGGTCCCCGGGTCACGGAGTGTTTACCTAGGGACCTGTCTGTCCATATCGGCCTCCCTGCCCCAATCAGAGCGCGGCTTTTATTCCTAGAACTTGTCTGTCTGGTGTGTAGTGGGGGGCAAGGGTCACATCTCCGGAATAAATCGCTGTCCTAGTATCGGAGCCTCCATGGCGGGGGCCGTATTTCCACCTTGTGTAGTGACTATGGGGGTGGAGATTGTTAGCTCTGCTGCCCGGCATGGCTCTGGCACTGACGTCCACGTGTCATTAGTGGACCCCTTTATGGTGGATACGTCAGGAGCGGCAGTGACGCACGATCCAGTCCTATATGTTCTCCCACCTTGGTAAATAACGGAGCGGTGGCGCTGGGGGGATGAGTCACTTCCACACTCCTCCTCCATGTGCAGCGATTGACTCATGTGCTGATCGCTCTATTTCCAGATCGGGGGAGATGAGCGTGTGTCATTGTTTGCTGTAACTTCTCTCGTCTTTGTTTGCCCCTTTACACGGATGAGTATGGAGAAGGCGGAAGGATATTTACCCCCGAGAATATGTTCTGGGGTGACATCTAATATGGCTGACGTTCTGGTTGTCGCCCGTCTTTCCTTTAAGGCATTTCACAGAAAAAATCAGAATGCAAATCCCTAATGATGTAGATGTTCTTCTCCTTGGGTCCATTTAAAGGTTCTGATGGGTCCTTGGTTTTTGGTGTGGTGGTGGTGGACATTTACAAGTCCTCACCACAATGGTCCCTGCTGTAGATATCTGCATTAGAATTATGTGTTGGAAACAGCGCCGCCTCTGTCTGTGGCCGCAGTGAGGTACTGCCGCCCGGTGCACCCGCTGACTGAGTGGGACGTGGCCAGGCAGGGAAAAACATCTGGAAAAAGTGACCAAACAGATCATGAGATGTTCTTTGGTCTGCAGGATGTTTTTTGCGTCCTTTGTGACTGCCCCACCGTCCCCCTTGTTCCTGGTTGATGATTCTGGGACCTCTGTAAATAATCTTGATGGTCCTGACATCTCCTGAGGTTTATGAGGAGCGTCTGCTGCTGACCTTGCATTTGGCCGCTTCCTGTTGACTCTTATTGGGGGCATCGCGAGGTCCGGTTGATGTTTAATCTCGGCGGTGCTGGAGCGTGGTTCCTCTTGTCTGGCTGTGGCCAAGTGGACTTTAGGATCCTGAGTGGCGGATGTCATTTTCCAGTCCATTTCCCCTCCGCTGTTGCCTCCACCACGTCTTCCTTCCCAGCCTCCTGTCATGGTGGCGCAGACAAGGCTCCTTTTGTGTGTCCGTGCTCGCCTCGTGCCATGTTGTGTGACTGGTGGCACGTGATCCGGCCTCATAAAGACACCCTGTGTGATCATGAGCCGCAGATAAACATTTCTAGATGTCTGGAGATTCTTACAATCCTTCCGAGGTGCCTCCACTCATAACAAATCTTCTAGGTTTGTGTATTGTCTGGATTATAACAGAAGGTGAACGACAAGGAACCGTAAGGGGCTCCGCGGGTCGTCCATCTCTGGTGGCTCCAGAGTGTTTGTATTTTGGAAGCTCTTGAGATGTTTCCTGCGCTCCAGTGATTTTGCCTTGTGTCTCGCTCTTGTCCAGACACCTCTCCTCTTGTTCTATGGCTCTTTGTTACCCGCAGGAGCTCCACTTCCTCATTCTTTCGGATAAGTTGAGGTTGACCCCGCTCCTTGTTTGGCGAGTCACCTGAGCGCTGTGTAAGGGAATGTAATTGAGCTTGGATGTGCTTGAGGTTCTTGGAGATGACGTCCTCCGGCCTTTCCAATGACATGTCCTCTCTCGATTAGTAGGTGTCATGGTCTCATCTCGTTCACAGAGTCTTAAAGAACTTCTCGGGAGGTGCCTGTGCCTTACGCCTCATCCTCTTCCATGCACATTGTGTACCCGATGACCCCATAGAAGCTCGTAGTCTGATGGGATCGGTTGTGTCGGTGACTATCCCCAGCATTGACCAGAAATGACATGTGGAGGAACTTCTTTTCCCTGGATGTTCCCTCGTTCCGTGCTCCTCCGTGTCGGGTCGTGTTTGGGGGTCTCTCGGTTGCCTGTGGAGCGCTGTTGACCCTTCCATAGTGACGAGTGGTCGTGGGCCGTCCATGAAGTGACCCGCGTGAATCTCCTATTGATCTAGAAGGACGGGGATATGTACAGGAGTCAGGAAGGATCTCGTCTTCCTCGGAGTTGCCAGGCGGAGGATAGTGGAGGTTTTTTAATTCTTTGCCGTCTTCCTGCAGGTCAATAGATCTCACCCAGTAAAGTATAAGACAGGAAGGATGAGGAGCCGCGGCATCCCGGAGACGCCACCAGCCTCCAGCCCTGCCGCTATCTGACCTCATACACAGGCCGATGGATATAGCCGTCTATAGATATGGGGCTCCGATCACCCAGTGCTCCGAGCAGGGGATCTACACTGCATATCTCTGTGCAGTGCATTGTTCTCTGTTATCAGCCATCCTCAAGGACCATCTCTCAGTATAGGCTCCTCACACGTCACTGATAGCTCATCTGTCTCTTCTTCATCTTGTGACCCTAATAAGGAGAAGGGCACCCTGGGTCTGGGTGCTGTATGCTTTTCCACCTCTTCCGACATCTCTGCTTGCTGTCTCTGAACAGAAACCTACTTGTTTAGATCCAAAGGGTAAAAACCCAGACCAGCCCAATGTTTGCTACAATTGTATCCAATCCTACCAAATCGGCTAAAATAATCCCTGCAGTACAAATGTTCTGATACAATGTATCGCTCATCATTCCACCAGCTCTCAGCTCACACAGAAGGTTTAGGCTGAGTGTAAGTGTAGCAAACCCTCAGCTGTGAGTAGGTTAAAGATATAAGAATTCATTTTCATGAGTTTACAATGTGTAGCACTACAAGTCTCAGCAGTTGCAGAGGATTGCCTTGGTCGTCCTCCTTGGCATCACTTGGTACCAGGCGTAGAGATGTGAGTAGATGCCGGGTGCCCCCCACCCACCCCCTCCGCGCTCCTGGAAGGAATGTGCCGGAGACGGCCGCTCTCTCTGCCCTTATAAGAAAAGGGTCTTTGTGTGGGACGCTGTGACCTCAGTTTGGAGCTATTTGGTGTGTGCAGAGGATGGCGGGAGCTGTGAGCTGGCAGCCCCTCACGTGGTCATGGGGCAGGCACCGGCCCGTCCTAGCCCCCAGACCGCTACCCATCATCCGCTGTGCCCGAGGCGGACGTGTGGCTACCTATTACTTGCGTCTTGTTTCCAGTCCTCCTCTGGACACACAAGCGCCACATCCCTGAGACCTCACCGCCATGTTGTGATATCACTGCTCTGTAGTTGTCACCCAGCTTTCCCCGGATCAGACATTGTGCAAATTTTTCTTACTTTGGAAATATTTTGGTGCTGGATCCCCGGAAAGCTGGGTGATGCCCCGTATCAGCACTAATTCAGCTGCGGCCAGACTCTGTGCACCAGTAATGACCTTCTTCTTCTCCTCGCAGGGTTTGCCTTTCCGGACTGGGCCTATAAGCCGGAGTCCAGCCCGGGGTCCCGGCAGATCCAGCTCTGGCACTTCATACTGTCCCTCTAATCAGTGGGCAGAGGGGCTCTCATGCTGAAGGGGGCACCTATATCCAGTGGGAAGGGTAGCAGGGTCCCCCTATATCGTGGGCCGGTAGCGGGGTCCCCCTATATCAGCGAGCAGTGATGGGGCTCTCTGCTGCAGGTAGCGGGGTCCCCCTATATCAGGTGGGCGGTAGCGGGGTTCCCCCGATATAGAGGGCAGTGATGGGCTCTCCTGCTGCAGGGGGCCCCCTAATCCGTGGGCCGGTAGCGGGGTCACCCCTATCAGAGGGCTGATGGGGATCTCATGCTGAAGTAGGGGCGGGGTCCCTCTATTAGTGGAGAGTAGCGGGGTCCCCCTATATCAGCGGGCATGATGGGGCTCTCTGACTGAAGGTAGCGGGGTCCCCTATATCAGTGGGCCGGTAGCGGGGGTCCCTCATATCTGGGCAGGTAGCGGGTCCACGCTAATCAGGGGGCAGTGATGGGGCTCTCCGTGCAGGGGGGCCCCTATATCAGTGGGCAGTGATGGGGTATCATGCTTGCAGGGGGCCCTCACTGCCACTGAGATAAGAGGGACCCCCGCTTACGGCCCACTGATTATAGAGGGAACCCCGTACCGGCCCAACTGATATAGGGGGCCACCGCTAAATGCAGCAGGAGAGCCCCATCACTGCCGCCTGAGATAGGGGGGACCCCTACTGCCACTGAAAAAATAGAGGGACACCGCTATTTTTCCTTCCTTACCGGCAGCAGGAGGAGCCCCATCAATTGCCCGCTGATATGGGGGGGGACACCGCTACCGGACCCACTGATATAGGGGGCCATCCTGCAGCGAAGCCCAGCACTGCCCTCTGATTATAGGGGGACCCCGCTACCGGCCCACTGTATAGGGGGACCCCCGCTACCGCAGCAGGGAGAGCCCCATCACTGCTCGATGATATAGGGGGGACCACGCTAGGCCCACTGAATATAGGGGGACCCTGCACGCCCACTGATATAGGGGGCCACTGCCAGAAGGAGAGCCCCATCACTGCCCACTGATTTAGGGGACCCGCTACCGGACCACAATGATAGGAGGGCGGGACCCCCAATCACTTCCCACTGATAGGGGGGACCCTCCTCGTTCTTATCCCCTAGCGGAGTGGCACCCGTGTTCCCGGTTAACCTCCGCTTTCCAGGTGTTTTCCAGCAGGATCACATGACGACGTCCGACGGTTTTGGGAATTGTGGGACAGTTGTTGTGTCCCCGGCAGGCGCACCCCTGTTATCTTGCGGGGTTATACTTTGCGGATGGGATGGAGCCGTAAATTACCCTCTGCCTGTCCCCCGGGTGAACAGGAGGCACAAGGGCCTATAATTAACGGCACCGCCCCGGAGCGCAGGTAACATGCAGGGTAGTATCTGTAACCCCCTTCCAGGCCGGACAGACGCCTACCAGGACGGGCCACGAGGGTTTAATGTTACAGCAGTAGTAAAACATCAATATGGCTACAGAAGCCCGGACATCCCACAATAAGATAATACACAGCAGTAACGAGTGCGTGTACCAAGATGGATGCCCTTCTCTATGACCCCCACTGAACATTAACCAATGGAGAGTAACCGTGTGTTTAACTCACTCAACCCCTCCCTCAGACTACAACCAGGGAGCAGTCTGGCCCCTCCTCAAGACTACAACAACAAGCAGTATGGCCCTTCCTACAGCCTAAACCAACACACCAGTCTGGCCACCTTCCTCCAGACTAAAACCCCAGCAGTCTGGCCAAATCATGCCTAGAGACTCGGCCCACTCCCCAGATCCTGTACTACCACCCATTACTCTTCCTGTGCAATCCTCCCCTCCTGACTAACATACAGACCATGCCGTCCACTACACTACAGACTGCAAGCCCCCCCGTCCAGACTCCTCTACCCCCATACTCTTCCGTGCCACCCCTCCCTACTACACACCAAACCATGCCGTCCTCCTGACTACTAGACTTCAAGCCCCCCCCCCAGGACATCCTGTACCCCCATATCTTACCTGCGCACCTCCCCCACCCCCCCTACTGACTACATCCAGACCATGACGTCTCACTCAGACTACGAGCCTCAGCATCCCTCCAGACTCCTGTCCCCAATACTCTTCCTTTGGGGCACACCTCCCCCTGCCTAGACTACAATCCAACCATGAGCGTCCTCCGCTAGCTCAGCCCTCCTACCATGCCAGTACTCCGTTACCGGCCCAGTACTCTTCCTGGCGCACTTCACCCTCTACTACATCCAGACCATGCCATCTTTCTAAGACTCTGCGCATGCAAACCGTACCCATCAAGTCCGGCACCCTCCCCATCATCCAGACCATGCCGCTACCCTTAGAGATCTCTGGCGACACAATCCTCAGACGACCCCATACTCTCGGCGCCCTCCCCCGATTACATCCAACCATGCCGCATCCTGCATAGGAGACTTCAGAGCCCCTCCGTAGACTATCCTGTGATTTTTACCCCACATACTCTTTCCTTGGTGCACCCCGAACCTCCCCATCGCTGAACTACATCTCAGACACTGCGCGTCCTCCAGCCTGCAGACTTCTGCCCCATCCATCCAGACTCCTGTACCCCTATACTCTTCGCGATCCACCTCCCCCCCTGACTACATCCAGACCATGCGTCCTCCATTGGCTACAGACTTCAGCCACACTCCCTCCAGACTCCCTGTACCCCCAACTCTTCCGTGCACCTCCCCTCCTGACTACATCAGACCAGGCTTCCTCTCTGCCTCAGACTCTGGCCCCTCCCTCCCAAGACCACTGCCTGTACCACCCTATACTCGTCCTGCCGCACCCTCCCCCCCTGACTACATCCAGACCCTGCCAGCATCCTGCTACAGACTTCAGGCCCCTCACCCAGACTCCTGCTACCCCCAACTCTTCATGCGCACCTCCCCCGACTACATCCAGACCATGCTCCTCCTGCTACAGACTTCAGACCCTCCCCTCCAGACTCGGCACCACCCTAACTCTTCCTGTGCACCCTCCCCTCCCGAACTACATCCAACCATGCCTGGTCCTCATGCTAGCAGACTCTGCCCCTCCACTCCAGGATCCTGTACCCCATACTCTTCTGTGAACCTCCCCCCTGACTACATCCAGACCATGCAGTTCCCTCAAGACGACGACTCTGCAGCCTCCTCCAGACTACCTGTACCCCATGACTCTTCCTGAGCACCCTCCCCCCACCATTGACTACATCAGACCTGCGGTCCTCCTCTAGACAGACTCCTGGCCCCTCCCTCCAGACTCCTTGTACCCCCATACTGTTTTGCGCATCCTCCCCCTGACTAACACAGACCCATGCGTCTCCAGCTAGCAGAACCTAGCCTCCTCCAGTACTCCTGCACCCCATACTCTTCATGCGCACCTACCCCCCCCCTGACTACAATCAGACCATTTGCCGTCCTCCTGCTACAGACTAGCCCCTTCCATCCAGACTCGGACCCCCATACTCTTCCGCGCACCCTCCCCGCACGTACATCCCAGACCATGCCGTCCTCCTGTAGCGACCTGTCCCACATCCTCCAGACTCCTGTGTACCCCATATATCTAAGCGCAACACACCATTCCTTGATACATCCAGACCATGCATGCCGTCTGCTACGAACCTCGACTCTCACCATAATCAGACTCCTGCTACCCAAACATTCTTCCTGTCGCACCCTCACCTCCGCGACTTGCAGGAGACCATGCCATCCCATGCCTAAGGATTCGCCACTCCATCCAGCACTCGACCCGTATCTCTCCGGTGCCTACCCTACTACACGCTCTACCTCGTCAGACTTGGCTCTTGCCTCCATATGTTGTTGCACGGAGGATTATGTCAGAGCTTTTCTAACACCTTGACATTAAAAGGGGTCATTACCAGAGGAGCGAGCTCCAGATTGTCGTATAATCAGAGAGTTTGCACTTGCGCAACGCCCCTAACCTGCCACACCATCCGGGGTCCTGTGAGGACGATATCCCAGATGTAACCCTGCCAGCAGATATGGACAGTGATACTCCTCTTTCTCAGGAGCCTCCGGAGGCTCCTGATAAAAGAGGAGTATCACGTGTCCATCCGCTGCAGTGGGACTATTGGGATTCGTCATCAAGGACCCGGATGAGGTGGCGAGGTTATGGGGCGTGCGCAAGTGCAAACCTCAGATGAACTACGACAAACTGAGCCGCGCTCTCAGGTAAGAGGACCCCTTTATGTCAAGGTGGTAGAAAAGCTCTGACATAGTCCTCCAGGGGCAACAACATATGGAGCAAGAGCAAGTCTGACGAGGGGCAGAAGGGTCCGGAGAAACGCTGGCGTGTCTGGGGGAGGGCTGAATTCCTGTAGGTGGTGGACGGCATGGTCTTGCATTAGTCGGGGGTGAGGGGCGCAGGAAGATTATGTTTTTAGCAGGAGTCTGTATTTATTGGCTGAAAGTCTGTAGGTTGTGTGACGGCCTGGTCTGATGTATCAAGAATTGTGTGTCTTGTTGCTCCTTAACTTATGGGGTACACAGGAGTCTGGAGGTATGTGGCTGAAGGTCGCAGCAGGAGGACGGCATGGTCGGATGTAGTACGTGGGGGGAGGGTGCGCAGGAAGGTATGGGGGGTACCGGAGTCCTTGGAGGGAGGGGCTGAAGTCTGTAGCAGGGAGGACGGCATGGTCTGGATTTAGTCGGGCGGGGGGTATGGTGCGGCATGAAGAGTATGGGGGTGCAGGAGTACTGGAGGATGCTATTCTGCAGCTGGATGACGCATGGGTCTGAATGTAGTCAGGGGGCAGGATGCGCAGGAAAAGTATGGGGGTACAGAGTCTGGAGGGAGGGGCCGGAGTCTGTTAGCAGGGGAACACAGCATGGTCTGATGTAGTCATGGGGGTGAGGGGGCACAGGAAGAGTATGGGGGGTACAGGAGTCTGGAGGGAGGGCATGAAGTTCTGCTAGAGGCGAGGACTGGCATGGTCTGGAATGTAGTCAGGGGGGCGGTGCTACAGGGAAGATATGGGGGTACAGGAGTCCTGGAGCTGAGGGGCTGACAGTCGTAAGCAGGAGGAGGCCGCATGGTCTGGATGTATTGGAGGGGGAGGGTGCACAGGAAGAGTTAGGGGCGTGCGAGTCTGGAGGGAGGGGCAGAAGTCTAGCAGGAGGACGGCCATGGTCTGGATGTGATGTAGTCAGGGGGGAGGGTGCGCTGAAGAGTTGGGGGTGCAGGAGTCTGGGAGGGGCTGAGTCTGTAGCAGGGATGCTGGCATTGGTACTGGATGTAGTCAGGGGGGGAGGGTGCGCGGAAGAGCATATAGGGTGGTACAGGCGTTGGTTGAGGGAGGGGCCGAGTCTAGCTGGCAGGAAGGCAGCATGGTCTGATGGTAGTCCAGGAGGGGAGGGTGCATCAGGAAGAGTATGGGGGTACAGGGAGTCTGGAGGGAGTGGGCCGGAGTTCTCTAACTGGAGGACGCATGGTCTGGAGTAGTCAGGAGGGGAGGTGGCGCAGAAGAGTATGGGTACAGGAGTCTGGAGGAGGGCGAAGTCTCGCAGGGGAGGCCCATGGTCTGGATGTAGTCAGCGAGTGGGTTTGAGGGTGCACATGAAGAGTATGTGGTAATGGCAAAAGTCGGAGGAGCAGAGTCTTAAGGAGGGTCATGAGTCTGGATTAGTCAGGAGTGGGCGACGGTATGGGGTCACAGGTGTATGAGAGCAAGTCGCAAGCGGCTGGTTTATGTTTCGGGAGGTGCCATTGAGATTCAATTGGGACAGGAATAGGAAGGAGGGGCATGATTCTTAGCAGTGAGAAACGGCTCATGGTCTGGAATGTCAGGAGGGGAGGTGCACAGGAAGAGTTGGGGGGTACGGAGTCGTGGATGGGGAGGGGGCTGAAGTCTCGCATGGGGACGCTATGGTCTGGATGTAGTCAGGCAGGGGGAGGGTGCACAGGAAGATATGTGGGGTTACAGGAGTCTGGAGGGAGGTGCTGAGTCTGTAGGTGGTGGACGCATGGTCTGGATGTAGTCAGTAGGGAGAGGGTGGGCGAGAAGGTGGGCATAGATATTGGTTACAGGATGTCCTGGAGGGAGGGGTGAAGTCCGTGTATCAGGAGGACGGCATGGTCTGTGTAGTCAGTAGGTGGAGGGTGCACGCGGAAGAGTATGGGGTAAGGGTCTGAGGGGGGCTGCAGTCTGTAGGTCGGGACGGCATGGTCTGGTATTAGTCAGGAGGGGAGAGCAGCGTGTGGGAGTCGCAGGGAGCAGAGAAATACAGGGGATGGGTTGGTGTATTCAGGTTGGGGAGGTGGGCAGAAGAGTCTTGAGGTATTTGGCAGGACTCTGGGGATGGGCTTAGATTCTGCAGGAAGGTGGCCATGCTGGTGTAGTAGGGTGCGAAGAGTCTGGTGCAGGCTGTATGGGAGGAGCAGTACTGCTTGTGTTGTAGTCTTGAGGGCAGGGGCCAGACTGCTCCCTGGTTGTAGTCTGGGAGGGAGGGGTTGAGTGAGGTAAACACACGGTTACTCTCCATGGTTAATGTTCGTGGGGGTCAGAGAGGAAGGGCAGTCCATACTGTACACGCATCTGTTACTGCTGGTATTACTATGGGGGGATGTCCGGCTCTGGTAGCCATATTGATGTTTTTACTGACTGTGTATACATTAACCCCTCGTGGCCGCGTCCTGGGAGGCGTCTGTCCGGCCTGGAAGGGGGTTACAGGATACTACTCCTGCCATGTTACCTGCGCTCGGGGGGCGGGGCGGAATAATTATAGGCACCTTGTGCTTGTTCACAGGGGGACAGCAGAGGGTAATTACGGCTCCATCCACGCAAAGTATACCCCGCAAGGTAACAGGGGTGAGCCGTGCGGGGACACAACAACTGTCCCACAATTCCCAAAACCGTCGGACGTCGTCATGTGATCCTGCTGGAAACACCTGGAAAGCGGAGGTTAACGGGAACACGGGGCCACTCCGCTAGGGATAAGAACGAGGAGGGTCCCCCCTATCAGTGGGAAGTGATTGGGGGTCCCGCCCTCCTATCATTGTGGTCCGGTAGCGGGTCCCCTAAATCAGTGGGCAGTGATGGGGCTCTCCTTCTGGCAGTGGCCCCCTATATCAGTGGGCGTGCAGGGTCCCCCTATATTCAGTGGGCCTAGCGTGGTCCCCCCTATATCATCGAGCAGTGATGGGGCTCTCCCTGCTGCGGTAGCGGGGGTCCCCCTATACAGTGGGCCGGTAGCGGGGTCCCCCTATAATCAGAGGGCAGTGCTGGGCTTCGCTGCAGGATGGCCCCCTATATCAGTGGGTCCGGTAGCGGTGTCCCCCCCCATATCAGCGGGCAATTGATGGGGCTCCTCCTGCTGCCGGTAAGGAAGGAAAAATAGCGGTGTCCCTCTATTTTTTCAGTGGCAGTAGGGGTCCCCCCTATCTCAGGCGGCAGTGATGGGGCTCTCCTGCTGCATTTAGCGGTGGCCCCCTATATCAGTTGGGCCGGTACGGGGTTCCCTCTATAATCAGTGGGCCGTAAGCGGGGGTCCCTCTTATCTCAGTGGCAGTGAGGGCCCCCTGCAAGCATGATACCCCATCACTGCCCACTGATATAGGGGCCCCCCTGCACGGAGAGCCCCATCACTGCCCCCTGATTAGCGTGGACCCGCTACCTGCCCAGATATGAGGGACCCCCGCTACCGGCCCACTGATATAGGGGACCCCGCTACCTTCAGTCAGAGAGCCCCATCATGCCCGCTGATATAGGGGGACCCCGCTACTCTCCACTAATAGAGGGACCCCGCCCCTACTTCAGCATGAGATCCCCATCAGCCCTCTGATAGGGGTGACCCCGCTACCGGCCCACGGATTAGGGGGCCCCCTGCAGCAGGAGAGCCCATCACTGCCCTCTATATCGGGGGAACCCCGCTACCGCCCACCTGATATAGGGGGACCCCGCTACCTGCAGCAGAGAGCCCCATCACTGCTCGCTGATATAGGGGGACCCCGCTACCGGCCCACGATATAGGGGGACCCTGCTACCCTTCCCACTGGATATAGGTGCCCCCTTCAGCATGAGAGCCCCTCTGCCCACTGATTAGAGGGACGTCAGGAGGGGTGGGTGCGCAGGAAGAGTATGGGGTACAGGAGTCTGGAGGGAGGGGCCAGAGTCTCTAGCAGGAGGACGGCATGGTCTGGATGTAGTCAGGGGGGAGGGTGCGCATGAAGAGTATGGGGTACAGGAGTCTGGAGGGAGGGGCCAGAGTCTCTAGCAGGAGGACGGCATGGTCTGGAAGTAGTCAGGAGGGGAGGGTGCACAGGAAGAGTATGGGGGTACAGGAGTCTGGAGGGAGGGGCTGCAGTCTGTAGGTGGTGGACGGCATGGTCTGGATGTAGTCAGGAGGGGAGAGTGCACAGGAAGAGTGTGGGGGTACAGGAGTCTGGAGGGAGGGGCTGAAGTCTGTAGCAGGAGGATGGCATGGTCTGGATGTAGTCAGGAGGGGAGGGTGCGCAGGAAGATTATAGGGGTACAGGAGTCTGGAGGGAGGGCCAGAGTTCTCTAGAGGCTTGGACTGCATGGTCTGGAATGTATAGGAGGGGGAGTTGCTACAGGGAAGATAGGGGGGTACAGGAGTCTGGAGGCTGGAGGGGTGACGTCTAGCAGGAGGATGGCGCATTGGTCTGGATGGTATTGGGGGGGAGGGTGACACAGGAAGATAGGGGAGGCAGTCTGGAGGGAGGGGCATGAGTCTAGCAGGAGGACGCATGGTCTGTGATGTAGTCCCGGGGGGAGGGTTGCGCATGGAAGAGTACTGGGGGTGCAGGAGTCTGGGTAGGGGCTGAGTCTGAGCAGGGACTGGCAGGTCTGGATGTAGTCAGGGGGGAGGGTGCGCGGAGAGCATATGGGTGTACAGGGTTGGCTGGAGGGAGGGGCCGAGTCTCGTGGCAGGACGGCAGCCTGGTTGATGGTAGTCCAGGAGGGGAGGGTGCACCGGAAGAGTATGGGGGTACAGGGAGTCTGGAGGGAGTGGGCCAGGGTCTGCCTACTGGAGGACGATGGTCTGGATGTAGTCAGGAGGGGAGGTGGCGCAGGAAGAGTATGGGGTACAGGAGTCTGGAGGAGGGCCGAAGTTCTCGCAGGACGGACGGACCGCATGGTCTGGAGTAGTTCAGGGTGGGTTGGGGTCACATGAAGAGTATGGTGGTATGGCAAAATCTGAGGAGGGCATAGTCTTAGTACGGAGGATGTCATGAGTCTGGATGAGTCAGGAGTGGGTGCGACGGGTGCATGGGGTCTACAGATGTATGAGCAGGTTGCAGGGGCGGCATGTTTGATGTTTCAGGGAGGTCCATGAGATAATGTGGGGTACAGGAAGTGCGGAGGGAGGGGCGAGTCTCCTTATGCAGGAGGACGGCTATGGTCTGGAATGTAGGAGGGGAAGTGCACAGGAAGAGTATGGGGGTACATGGAGTCTGCGAGGAGGAGGGAGGCTGAAGTCTCTAGCATGGAGGACCCATGGTCTGGATGTAGTCAGGAGGGGGAGGTGCACAGGAAGATTGGGGGTACAGGAGTCTGGAGGGAGGTGCTGAGTCGTAGGTGGTGGACGTCATGGTCTGGATTAGTCAGGAGGGGGTGAGGGAGAAGGTGTGCGATAAGAATGGTACAGGTGTCCTGGAGGGAGGGGCGAAGTCGGGATCAGGAGGATCGGCATGGTCTGATTGTAGTCAGTAGGGGAAGGGTGCACGCGGAAGAGTATGGGGTAGCAGGAGTCGGAGGGCGGGCTGAAGTCTGTAGGAGGGACGGCATGGTCTGGTATGTTAGTCAGGAGGGGACATGTGCGCAGGAAGAGTAATGGGTGGTAGTACAGGATCTGGGGAGTGGGCCGAGTCTCTAGGCATGATTTGGCCAGACTGCTGGGGTTTTAGTCTGGAGGAAGGTGGCCAGACTGGTGTGTTGGTTTAGGCTGTAGGAAGGGCCATACTGCTTGTTGTTGTAGTCTGGAGGGAGGGGCCAGACTGCTGTGGTTGTAGTCTGGAGGGAGGGGCTGAGTGAGTGTAACACACGGTTACTCTCCATGGTTAATGTTCATGGTGGGGGTCATAGAGGAGAGGGCAGCCATCTATGTACAGCGCACTCCGTATACTGCTGTGTATTAGCTGATGGGGGGGGGGTCTGCGCGGGATGTCCGTGCTCTGGTAGCCATATTGATTGTTTTCCTACTGCTGTAACATTAACCCCTCGTGGCCCGGTCCTGGGAGGCGTCTGTCCGGCCTGGAAGGGGTTACAGGATGACTACCCTGCATGTACCTGCGCTCGGGGCGGGGCCGGTAATTATAGGCTCCTTGTGCCTCCTGTGCACCCGGGGGACAGCAGAGGGGTAATTACCGGCTCCATCCAGCAAAGTATACCCCGCAAGATAACAGGGTGCGCCTGCCGGGGACACAACAACTGTCCCCACAATTCCCAAATCCGTCAGGACGTCGTCATGTGATCCTGCTGGGAAACACCTGGAAAGCGGAGGATGTAACGGGAACACGGGGCCACTCCGCTATGTATAAGACGAGGAGGACCCCCGTATCAGCGGGCAGTGATGGGGTCCCCCTATATCAGCGGGTAGTGATGGGGTCCCCCTATATCAGCGGGCAGTGATGGGGTCCCCCTATATCGGCGGGCAGTGATGGGGTC
>WNYA01002092.1:22512-48175 GCA_019512145.1 Engystomops pustulosus
ATATCAGTAAGGGGGGCGGCATGTCAGTATTGGGATCTTCTGTGTATCCGATCCCCATCGCTCTTACTTTTGTCTTTCAGGTATTACTACAACAAGCGAATCCTCCACAAAACCAAAGGCAAACGCTTCACCTACAAGTTCAACTTCAACAAGCTGGTGTTAGTGAACTACCCCTTCATAGACATGGGCCTGACGGGTGAGTGCTGCCCCCTGCTGTCACCTCCCTCTGGGATATATATATATATATATGAATACATTGACACCTGGGTGTGTACAGACTGCAGGCCCCTCCCCCGCCAGGGACATGGGAGGGGCCTGGTCACATCCGTCATTACCAGAACCGTCCTATCGGGAGATTTACCGTCCAGTTACTGGCGGAGGGCGACGTCTATTTTGGGTGGAAATAATTTTAGACTTTTATGATCAGATTATAAAGTTTATTCCTATGACTGGTTAAAGGGACGGTCCATAGATGTTCAGAGAGAATAATCCCGACTGACCCTCAGCCAATCAGTGTTTGAGGCGGGGCAGCAGTGTGGCCTGTGATTGGCTGAGCCGGGGATGGGTGACTCCATGGTGATGTGTTTGTGGTCTCTAATGGCTCCTCCTCTTTGTCTCTTTGCAGGAGGTCCGGTATAATACTGCCCCCCTATGTACAAGAATATAACTACTATAATACTGCCCCCTATGTACAAGATTATAACTACTATAATACTGCCCCCTATGTACAGGAATATAACTACTATAATACTGCCCCCTATGTACAAGAACATAACTACTATAATACTGCCCCCTATGTAGAAGAATGGGGCTGTTTGGGAGTTTACATGGCTTGAACAGGTATTTAATAGGTGTTTTTCTGCTGGGATTGTGTCGCACGCGATCGGATTGTAGCGCAGCTTTCAAGCGACAGAAATCGGGGGGCGTGGGCAGGATTTACCTTTCAAATTGTGTCGCAAGACCTTCAAGGGGGGCAGTATTATAGTAGTTATATTCTTGTACATAGGGGGCAGTATTATAGTAGTTATATCCCTGTACATAGTTCTGTTATCCAGCCACGTGGACAAGGCTCCTTACAGACTGAGCTTTACGTGGCCTAAGTCATTTGTAAATGTGGGATTTGTAACAGAACGTTTCATTGGGTCACGCCTCTGCTCTCCTATCCCTCTGCACCTAAGGGAACGTTGTGGTGGGACAGCGCCAGACGGGGACGCCCCCTTTCCTCTATCTCCACCATACTCATAGTAAGGTGGACAGGAGAGGAGGTAAGTGCTGCTCGCCCCTGCCCCTCTCCACGAAGATGCACGGCACCGTCTTAGAGTAAGATGGGACATGTCCCATCCAGGTATGGAGCACCGTACCGCTCGATGCACTCATTGTTGGCCTATGGGGGACGTATATACAGTGGTGTGTATATATATATATATATATCCCCCCCAACGGTCATGTGAATGTAACCTAACAATAACATTTGAAGGATTTGCCTTAGGGGGGGCTCCATGTTTGGGCTGCGCACCTGGTTAGGGTCCTAGGAGGAGGATGTAATTCCACTTTGAAGCCTTGGCTGCTTCTGGAGCACTTCTTTGTTCAATTTCCCTTGTGGGTGGCGCGTGGTTACAGACTAACACAACGATTACTCCAAAGACGCCCCCCCCCCCCTCCCCTATAAGCCTGACTACTCGTTGTCAGGCGGGGATGGTGAGGGAAGACCTCTTGCCCCAGCAGTTGCCTTTCTACCTGATCCTAGGTCATCAAGATTTCTCCCCTGGTTGGGGGGTCCTTATCGTCAGGCAGTGCAGAGGGGCTGCTATCACATCTCACCGATAGGTGGAGACTTGATTATGTTGGATCCTCCTTATCCATCCATTCAGATCCCTCTAGTGATTTCTGATCCTGTGGAGGGAGCCCGCGTCTCTGCGATGGCCATGTGGATCTCCATGTAAACCAATCTGCACCTGGAGGACCTCCTCACTCTATGGTGCATGTGACTAAATCCATGTAACTTGCCTGTCTATAGGTGAGATCCGGGAAACCCCGGGGGTGTGTTCAGCTCCTGAGACCCGGCACAAGTGTTTTCTACACACATTTTTCTTGCCATTATTTATTGGCGCCTGGGGGGGCGTTCCGCCTCGTGTATTGGCGCCTGGGGGCGCGTGTAGGGAGCGCTGTGCACATTGTGAGTTTGTTGCCTTGTTGTGTCCCGTCACTCATAACGTCTGAGCCGGGTTATAATGACACTGTTCATTTCCCGCCACTTCCGCCCTATATAGTAATGGCCGCTCTGGCCACGCCTCTGTCAGACGTGGTGGCCACGCCCATTCTCTTCAGGACGTTTCATGGACTTGTTGTTGGGGGTTACAGTTCTTTGTCTGCCGCGCTGGCCTCTGGGTAGTGTAGTCGCTGTGTGACTGGTGACGTGTTCTCCCGGCGTGCATGGCGCCGCGCGGTGCACTCTGGTACTCGTAGTCTCGCGCTGTCACCTCTATGCTCGTCTCCTGAGTGTACGTGCACTCGGGCTCCCGGCGTGCATTGCGCCAGCGCTCCTGTTCCCCGCCGCGAGGCACGCCGGGTGTTGTAGTCCCGGGAGGGGTTTCCTGTGATTGGCTGGAGCCAGGGACGGACTCTACTTCCCAGCGACCTCCGCGTAGCGGCCTGGAGCCCCGGGGGCTGAGTGTGTGTGGCGGCCGCGGGGAGGGAGCCGCCGAGCCCGGCCACCATTCAGCGTCTGTGCTCCTCGCTCCTCAGCATGAGCGGCGTCAACCGGACCCGGAGCGACGTCTTCGGTGACCAAGTTCCGCCTGGAGCTGCCAAGGGCCCCGGAGGAGCTACGGGGGGCGCCTCCTCTGTGCCCGCGGGCTTCAGCGCCATCAAACTGGGCAGTGAGTATCCGAGGCCCGGGGGAGGGAGGCGGCGGCCTAGTGTGGTACCGGGGGCCCCGGTGCTGAGGGGGCGGGATTATGTGGTACCGGGGGCCCCGGTGCTGAGGGGGCGGGATTATGTGGTACCGAGGGCCCCGGTGCTGAGGGGGCGGGATTGTGTGGTACCGAGGGCCCCGGTGCTGAGGGGGCGGGATTGTGTGGTACCGAGGGCCCCGGTGCTGAGGTGGGGGGCTGACCTGGGGGGAGGGGCCCAGTGGCAATGGGGGTGGGTAGGATTGTGTGGTAATGGAGGGGGGTGGGGGGCGGGACTTATGTGGGAATGATAGGCCACGGTGCTGAGGGGGGGGGGGCGGGGAGAAAACCACTAATAAAGAAAAACATTATTGGTTGAAGGCAACGGTTGCTGAGGGGGGGGGGTTGTTGTGTGGTAGCGGGGGGTCCTGGTGCTGAGGGGAGGGGGTAATTGGTAAAAGGGGGGGAGTAATGGGGGGGGAACTAGGAATGGTGTTGGGGGGGTGTTGTGTGATAGCGGTGGGCCTGGTGCGGGGGGGGGTGTTTGGGTATTTTTTTTTTGGGGAGGATAGGGGAGGAGTGAGCGGAGCAGGAGTGGAGGCTGGACCATTGTTGGTCTTCTATATCGGGTGTATCTCCTCTGCTGTGGACACCCTCTGGTGTTGGGTAAGTTACCCACAATCCCTTGGGGGGGGGGGGGGGGGGGGATCATGTAATTGGTGATGCAGTTCTGGGGGGGCTCAGTAAGTCCCAGCCCTGGACTCGCACAGGTGTGTTGGTTTCGGTTTTTCTGGGCAACACTGAGACTTTATTATCGGTTTCTATAAACGGGTCACATCGCCCAGAGCAGAGGGGGGGCGCGGTCCAGCACGCGGCCCCCCGGAGGTGTATAACGTAGGGGGGTCCTAGATGTGGTCGGGCAGACGTCTATCCTGGCCGACCGGTTCGAGGCGGGAGGTGCTGTCGCCCCGACCACAATCAGGATGCCCCCCCCACCCCGTCACCTGCAGAAGCTGTCGTACTGAACTGTTTTGTCTCTGACTGGTCCTATGTCTCACGTGTACTGGTACTTGTGGCGGTGCCTGTACCACAAACCTCCAGCTATACCGGCAGCAGCGGGCTGGATTAAACAGTGTCCCGAATACACTTCAGCTAAAGGGTTCCCCCGGCAAATGGAGTCCTAAACATGTATTCAGTGCAAGGAGGAGCTCAGTGGTGGATACGCAGCTCAGAGCATGCCCACTATACTCTCCCATAGAATTACCTGCGCAGCTCAGAGCATGCCCACTACTCTCCCTAGAGAGTACTGCCGAGTCAGAGCATGCCCACTATACTCTCCATAGAAGTACCGCCAGCTCAGAGCATGCCCTATATACTCTCCATAGAAGTACGCGGCTGCGCTCAGAGCAAGCCCATATCTATCTACCATAGAAGTACACCTGCGCAGCTCGAGCATGCCCACTATCTCTCCCATAGAAGTACTGCGCAGCTCAGAGCATGCAACTATACTCTCCATAGAAGTACCTGTGCAGCTCAGAGCATGCCCACTACTCTCCTATAAGTACTGGCAGTCTCAGAGCCATGCCCCTATACTCACATAGAAAGTACGGCGGTGCAGCTCAGAGCAGTGCCACTCTATTACTCTCCATAGCTAGTTACCTGTGACAGTCTCAGAGCATGCCCCTATACTCTCCCATCAGAAGTACATGCGCCAGTCAGAGCATGCCCTCTTAATCTCCCATAGAAGTACCTGCGCAGCTCCGAGCATGCCCATTATCTCTCCCATAGAATACCTGTGAGCTCAGAGCATCCCTACCTACCATAGAAGTGACTCGCAGCTCTGAGCATGCCACTATACTCTCCATGAAGAAAGTACCTGGCAGCTCAGAGCATGCCCCTTACTCTCCCATAGAAGTACCTGCCAGCTCAGAGCCCATGCCCACTATACTCTCCCATAGAAGTACATGCGCAGCTCAGAGCATGCCCACTATACTCTCCCATAGAAGTACCTGCGCAGCTCATAGCATGCCCTCTATACTCTCCCATAGAAGTACCTGCACAGCTCAGAGCATGCCCCTCTATACTCTCCCATAGAAGTACCTGCGCAGCTCAGAGCATGCCCTCTATACTCTCCCATAGAAGTAACCATGGCCCACACAGAACAAAAAAATGCTCAGAGCCATGCCCCTCTATACTCTCCACAGAGTCACCTGCACAGCCAGAGCGTGACACCTATATACTCTCCCATAGAAGGACTGGAGCTCAGAGCATGCCACTATCCATAGAATTACCGCGCAGCTCGAGCATGCCCATACTCTCCCATAGAAGTACGTGCAGCTCAGAGCATGCCCACTATACTCTCCATAGAAGTACCTGTCGCGCTCACTGCAGTCATGCCACTATACTCATCCCATAGAAGTACCTGCGCAGCTCAGAGCATGCCCATCTCTCTCTCCCATAGAATACTGCGCAGCTCTGAGCATGCCCACTACTCTCCCATAGAAGTACTGGGCAGTCTTCAGAAAGCATGCCTCACATACTCTCCCATAAAGTACCCTCATGGCAGCTCAGAGCATGCCCTCTATACTCTCATAGAAAGTACCTGTGCAGCTCAGAGCATGCCCCTATACTTCCATAGAAGTAGCGTGAAGCTCCAGCATGCCCTCTATACTCTCCCATAGAAGTACCTGTGCAGTCAGAGGCAGTGCCCTCTAACTTCCCATAGAAGTACATGTGCAGCTCAGAGCATGCCCACTATACTCTCCAATAGAAGTACCTGCGCAGCTCAGAGCATGCCCACTACTCTCCCATAGAAGTACTTGTGCAGCTCAGAGCATGCCCACTACTCTCCATAGAAAGTACTGCTGCAGTCAGAGCATGCCCTATATCTCCCCATAAAAGTACTGTGCAGCTCAGAGCAATGCCCTCTAGTACTCCCATAGAAAGTCCCTGCGCAGCTCAGAGCATGCCCCTATACTCTCCCATAGAAGTAACTGCTGCAGTCAGAGCAAGGCCCCTATACTCTCCCAAGAAGTACCTGCGCAGCTCAGGAGCTGCCCACTTACTCTCATAGAAGTACCTGCGCAGCTCAGAGCATGCCCACATACTCTCCCATAGAAGTACCTGGCAGCTCAGAGCAGGCCCACTATACTCTCCCATAGAAGTACGCGCAGCTCAGAGCATGCCCTCGATAGTCATCTCTCCCATACAGAGTACACTGCGACAGCTCAGCGCATGCACTGATTCTCTCCCATAGAAGTACTGCCGCTCAGAGCATGCCCTCATACTCTCCCAATAGAAGTACTGCCAGCTCAGAAGCATGCCCTCTATACTCTCCCATAGAAGTTACTGCGTCAGCTCAGAGCATGCCCACTATACTCTCCCATAGAAGTACCTGCCAGCTCAGAGCATGCCCCACATACTCTCCCATAGAAGTACCTGCACAGCTCAGAGCATGCCCTACTATACTCTCCATAGAAGTACCTGCACAGCATCAGAGCATGCCCAATACTCTTCCCATAGAGAGTACCTGCACAGTCAGAGCCATGCCCATATACTCTCCCTGAAGTACCTGCACACTCAGAGATGCCCCTATACTCTCCATAGAGGTAACCTGCACAGCTTCAGAGCACGCCCTAGACTCTCCCAAGAGAGTACCTGCAGCATCTCGAGCTGCCGCCATACTACCCACAAGTACCACAGTGAGCACCAGTTCCTCTTTGCTAGTGTTGATGTGGGACCTGTGATGAGTAGTTGGAGAACATTTAAACCATCGATTTCTTTGGGAAATATATAATCTGTCCCCCTATTGGATCCCGCCGGTTCCCAGAGGAATGGGTGGTCGTTCATTTCTGAATGTGGGAGTTGTGCTACCGGATCAACATGACGACTGAGGCCACTTTATAATAAGTACTCATTCTCTTCCAGGGGACAATGGGAAAGTGACGACGGTGGTGGCTCACCCAGGCAGGGGCCGGACTCCGCCGCAGGAAGTGTTCCTACACCGACATCAAAGTCATCGGTCACGGATCCTTCGGAGTGGTGTACAGGCGCGGTCTGGGACTGCGGAGAAATGTGGCCATTAAGAGGTCCTGCCAGGACCCCCAAGAGGTTCAAGTGTGTACCCGACACAATCATCCATGGGGTGGCTTTGCGGCCGGACCCCCAGGAGAGCTCTGAAGCCTCGAGCGTCATTAGTAGTGTACATGATGCTGTGATCTGGATCCCTATCTCTCGCGATGCATCGGGTCTTGGGCCAAGGACATGAACCGGACCGTTCTGTAGGTGGGGGGGGGGGGGGGAGAAGCAAATGAACCTTATCAGGGTGAGGAGGAAACATTATCACTGGGAAGCCCCCCTCTCGTGTAAACACTATAGAGCGCCCGCTAGTACTGATGATTGGCGCCCCGGTGGCATGCTGCCTTACTTTACCGTTTCCTTGGCCGGTGCTCGGGTGAGCCACTAGGGCACAGAGCTCAGAATGGAGTCTATTGGCAGGAGCCTGATATCAGGGTACAGATCTACCACCCACACAAGAAGCCGAGCTCCAGCAGACAATGGGCCTCAGGAGGAGATGTCACCCCGTGAAGACCCCTCAGTGCTGGCGCGGTGGTTCAGGGGGGGAGCTGAGCTTGTATGCGGTCACAATCAGTCGCGCTGCTACTTCAACTGGGGCTGTTAGTAGTCTTCACAGAAGTACCCACGGGGCGAACCTAGCATCCGCTCAATAGATCCACGCGTTTTCTGCTACCCTCCCCACCCTTTTTCCCCAGAGTACCTACTGGGCCCCCCTTGCCCGACCCTAGGCATTCCCCCCCCCCGCTGCATACTGTATCCATCTCACGGCTCCTTTTCCTCCCATCCTGCCCCCCCCCTCTCCTCCCCCCTCACTTTTTCCCAGTATCTTTATGGGGGGCAATTTTTAGATCCCCCCACTATATTGGCCGGCACGGGCTCCCCAACCCCAGAACTCTCCCTCAATTATGGGGGAACCTAGATCCTGCCTATATCAGGCTCCTCCTCACCCCGTTACTATGGGGGACCTAGATCCCCTATATGGGCTCCTTCCTAACCCCAAATACTATGGGGACCTATGATCCTGACTATATCGGATCATCCTCCCCCAGTACTATGGGGACCTAGATCCCTGCGCTATATAGGCTAATCCTAACCCCTCAGTACTATGGGGGACCAGATCCTGCGCTATATAGGTCCTCTACCCCTCAGTATATATGGGGACCTGATCCTGCAACTACTCTATAGGCTACTCTCCCCCAGTACTATGGGGGACCTAGATCCTGCACGTCTATGGTTCTCCTCCCCCAGTACTATGGGGGACCTAGATCCTGAACTATATAGGCTCCTCCTACAACTCTACTAGGCGTGGCACCTAGATCCCACCACTATATGGGCTCCTCCTACACCCTAAGTTGCTTGGGGGACCCTAGATCCTGTACACATAATAGGCTCCTCCTACCCCTCCGTACTATGGGGACCTAGATCCTGCAATATAGCTCCTAGCTACCCCTCAGGATATGGGGGACCTAGATCCTGCACTATATTGGCTACTCCTACCCCTCGACGTTACATGGGGGGCCTAGATCCTGCATATATAGGCTCATCTCCCCCAGTAATAGGGGGACTAGAGCCTGCAAATATAGGCTCCTCCGACCCCTCAGTACTATGGGGGACTAGATCATGCACTATATAGGCGCCTCCTCCCCCCATACTAGGGGGACCGTAGAGTACTTGCACTATATAGGCTCCTCCTCCCCCAGTACTATGGGAGGACCGAGATGTGACCTGCACTATATAGGCTCCTCCTACCACCAGTACTATGGGGACCTAGACCTGCACTAATAGGATCCTCCCCCAAGTACTATGGGGGCACAAGATCCTGCCATATATAGGCTCTCCCCCAATAATGGTTGGAACCTAGGATACCGGCACTATATAGGTCCTCCCCCCAAGAGTACTAGGGGCGGGACCTAATCCTGCACGATATAGGCTCCTCCTCCCCGTTACTATGGGGGACTAGATCCTGCACGATATAGGTCCTCCTACCCCCGACTAGGGGAACTCGATCCTGCACTGATATAGGCTCCTCCCCCCAGTACTATGGGGGACCTAGATCCTGCCACTATATAGCTCCTCCATACCCCCACTACTATGGGGGACCGAGATCCTGCACTATCTAGGAGTCTCCTACCCTCAGTACTATGGGGGCCCCCTAGAGCGCACTTAGAGGTCCTCAAGTTACTGTGGGGACTACATTAACAGACGAGGAGGTGGATGGTGCGATGCTTGCAGGCACTATTTTCTTCTGTAATTTTATGGGTTTTGGATATAATTTTTTTTTTCCATCAGAATCGGGAGCTGCAGATCATGCGGCGATGGATCACTGCCAACATGTGGCGCCCCCGATTACTTTCTTATACTCCAGAGGAGAGAAGGTCAGGACCCCTACCTAAGTTCCCCCCACGCCCCCAAATCAGGGGCCTATGATTTCTGTCCTTGTCTTACAGACGATGAAGTTTATTTGAACTAGTCCTGGATTGTCCGGAGACGTGTATCGCGTTGCACGGCATTTTGCGAAAGGCCAAATGCCACGCTCCCGTACACTATGTGAAGGTAAGTGGGCAGGCTGCCGGTGGGGGCTGTGGGAGGGTGGTAGGGTGGTAGAAGGTGGTGGAGGGCTGGCAGGGGGATGGTAGGTGGGGGTCTTGAGGTAGCGGGGGAGGGAAATGCGGCGGTGTGGAGTGGGCGGTAGAGAGGTTCGGGCGGTAGGTGCAGGTAGCAGGGGTGGGGTTACTGGTAGGGTGGCGGGGGGTGCGGTAGTGAGAGGGGACTGGCGGGGGTGGTGAGGTGAGGGGAGGGGCCTGGCTAGGAGTGCGGGAGGTAGCGGTAGCAGGTGGGGGGGGTGGAGGGTGCGGCTGGGTGCGGGTTGAGAGTGGAGGGGCTGGCAGGGGGTGCTGGGGGTGCGGTGCAGTGAGCGGGTGGCGGGGCTGTGGGTGCGGTGAGTTCTCTGACCCCCGTTATGAAGCCATCCTCACTCTCCTTCAGGTTTAACATGTATACGCCTTTCCGCAGTTTGGCTATATCCATTCTCAAGGCGTAGCTGTCACGCGGGACATAAAGCCTCAGAACTGCTGGGGATCCCGATTACTGCGGTGCTGAAGGTTTGTGGACTTTGGCAGGGAGTAGCGGGTGCCGGGTAGGGGGGGGAGCTTGTGACTGTGTAATATACTGCAGACTCACTTTACCTCTTATAGTGCCAAAAACAGCTGGTACGAGGAGAACCGAATGTGTCGTAATTGCTCCCGATATTACAGCACCGGGCTCATATTTGGAGACACTGATTATACTGCAAAAATCGGGTAAGAGCATGTGGGTGTCATGTCATTCTTTATGTCGTGCTGGACGTAGTGTACCTGTGAGTAATAAGTGGCGGCTGTATCCCTGGGTGGGGAGGTAGCTGTACCTGTGAGTACATGGTGGCGGCTGTATCCCTGGGTGGGAGGTAGCTGTACCTGTGAGTACATGGTGGCGGCTTATCCGTGGGTGGGGAGGTAGCGTACCTGTGAGTACATAGTGGGGCTGCCTTGTTACCATGGGTGGGGGGAGGTAGCTGTACCTGTGAGTACATAGTGGCGGCTGTATCCCTGGGTGGGGAGGTAGCTGTACCTGTGAGTACATAGTGGTAGCTGTACCTGTGAGTACATAGTGGCGGCTGTATCCCTGGGTGGGGAGGTAGCTGTACCTGTGAGTCCATAGTGGCGGCTGTATCCCTGGGTGGGGAGGTAGCTCTGTGCAGGCAGCTTATAGCAAGTCACTGTGCACTCATGATTGTCCTTGTGCTAGAGGGCTGTGGCTGGTATTGCAGTTCTGTGGCATGGTGCAGTACCAGTCACAGCCCACGTGTTGGGGGTAGCGCTGTTCTTATCCTAACATTCTCCCCTTATTGCAGACATCTGGTCGGCCGGCTGTGTCCTGGCGGAGCTGCTCCTCGGGCAGCCCATCTTCCCGGGGGACAGTGGAGTTGACCAGTTGGTGGAGATCATAAAGGTAAGTCCTGCCGGGGAGTCTGTCCATGTTTGTGGCCTTATCTTGTGGTCGGAGGGTTGCCACGATTCTGGTGTCATTGTAAAGGACAAATGTCATTCAGAACTGACGATTGAAGAGGAAACGGATCTTTAATATCTCTAGAACAGACCCACAAGCCTGGTGCCGTGTAGGAGGAGCATAGGACGGTCTATCGGCCATCATGGTGCAGCTACAGGAGACTTGTGGATGTATTTGCCCCCTAAGGTCCTCTCTGAATGTCTTTTCCTTGTGCAGGTGCTGGGAACCCCCACACGGGAACAAATCCGCGAGATGAACCCAAATTACACAGAATTCAAATTCCCTCAAATCAAAGCACATCCCTGGACGAAGGTAAGTGCCCCCCACACATCACTGTCACCACAGGTTGTACTCGCTGCTGTTCTCACTACTGCCCCCTCCTGGACAGGTGTTCAAGCCCCGCACCTCCCCAGAAGCCATCACCTTGTGCAGCCGGCTGCTGGAGTACACCCCGGACACCCGCCTCTCGCCCCTACAAGCCTGTGCACACTCCTTCTTCGATGAGCTACGCGACCCCAACACACGTCTCCCGAGCGGCAGGGAGTTGCCCCCCATCTTCAACTTCAGCTCTGTAGGTGAGAGGCCGGTGCTGTGCAGTGACTGCCGACCGGGTGTCTGGGCTGGGGGGGGTGGTCTGGTGTAAGGGTGGGTGTTCGGTTTGTTTTTGTATAGTTTTTGGAGCTGCAGTTGCGAAACCCCCATCCCCTCCCCCTCCATCCCCTCCCCCTCCTGTCACCGAATGATCGTCCCCTGCAAACTAAGTCCTGATCCCCGGGACCCTGAGAGGGTTGTGGATTGGCGGTCCCAATGGCTGATTTTGGGAGCCGGTGCCTCCATGTACCTCGGGGGGTGCAGTCTAGCCTCCTCATACTTGACTCCTCGTGCTGCTCTTATAGGGGGGGCTCTCTCTTAGTCTCACAGGGAGTGTGCGGGGGGCATGGCCTCGCTTGCTAGTCCTGTCCTTGTTGGTGCCATGGTCATAACCCCCATCTTCCTTACTGTACCCCCAGATATGGTAGCAGCTACAGGGTTTTAATATCTGGGCCCCGGGGGTCTCTGTTTCGTCGTCTTGATTTGGGGATTTTTAAGATAATTGTATATTTTGCTTTGTTTTCCCCAAATTGAATAGTTTAAAAGATAGAAAGAACACTCCTTATTGGCTCTTCTGGTTATGGGGGACAGATAAGGGGACCCCACATTGCTTTTTGGCAGGATATGAAGGTTTGCAGAGGAGTGAAGGCAAAAAGGGCTCCTTCCAAAATAGCTTTCCCCTTCATACAATTTTAGTTGTTGCCGCCCCTTTAATAGAGGGTTCTGTTCCTCTGAACATCCAGTCCTGATGCTCATGTGTGACTCGGGTACAGGGCCTCAACGATATGGTCACCTGATGTAATGAATGACCACAAGCTCCCTGCAAGAAGTCACACGGAGCCTTAAGGGGAAGGTCACTCTGATGCTCCAGAGAGCACACACCTGCCACCATGTGCACTAGCCCACCTTTAAGATCGGCTGCAGCACAGAGGTGGTATTGGCTTGGTGATCTGTGTAACCGTAATGTGTATGTTAGTAGCAGCAGGACTGTGTCAAATGGATTTATAGAGTCCCGGATAGGGAGCCCACACTTGCTGTGGAAGATTTGGGTGTTAATTGTCTTGGGTTAAGGGGGGGTTGGGTCGGTGGGGATATGTATTTCTGGTGCGTATCTCTGTAGAGTGTGAAGGGTGTGGGTTAGGGATTTGAGGGGGGGCTCTGCTTTGCTTGGGAGGTTTGTTGATGGTGGGAATTGTGGGGTTCGTATGTATACGCGTTGACAGGTGCTGTGGAGGGCAGATGTCAGCAGTTGGCGAGGGACAGTGGGACCCCACAATGCCACAACCGAAGACAAAAAAGAAGGTGCGACTGGGGAGTGGGGGAGTTTTCGGGGCATAGAAGCTTGGGGTGAAGGAGGACGTGTGTCCTGGCATTGGTTCAGTGGTTAACTCACAAATCTAGGATGGGGTTGTAGATTCTGGAGACTTGGTGCTTCATAGATCTCGTTCTGCAGAGCTCTCCATTGAGCCTGGAAGGGGGGAGAGAAATCGCGGGCGGAAAGCAGAGAAAAAGGGGGGGAAAAGGACAACCGTCCTCATAACCGAAGGGGGAATCCTCGGACGGCTGAAAAGCAGCAGAGAATCATGGTGGGAAAAATTGCACGGTACTGTCTTGTGGTGGCGTCTATGAAAGTGCAACCTACAGGGGGAGCCGTGTACGATGGTCCCCCGCTTATACAAGTATCTATTCCACAGAGAGTCCGTGAAAGGTACAATTAAAACTGGGGATAGACGATGGGGCCGGGCTGTGTGAATCACTATAACTGTCCGGAAGGGATCCAAGACTGTCACGATGGTTGTTTCTGGGTACTGGAACTCAATTGTACGCTGGAGTTGTGGTTGTTGGGTGGGTTAAATTTGCCGCTGGGAATGCCTAGCGCAGCGCACTTTAGCCGCTTCTGAGGTGGTCCGAATGCCCTGTAGGGGCCGCGTCAAAAAGCTCCGGGAGTGTCGAGACAGTGCAACATATGACGAGCGTGTACAGGGTTACCCTTGATGAAATGGTGATTACGAATGGTCTTGCGAGCTGTTGTGGAGGCGGGTTGTGGTATGGATTAAGCTGCAAAGCATAGTCAACAATCAGGGGCGGGGCAAGTAAGCCTGACGCGGCTGGCTGCCGTGGCCACGCTAAAAGCGGGCGCTGAGGTGTAAACAAAAAACCGCAGCGTTTATAAACCCAGTTTATTTGACGGGTTGAGGTCTGAGAAAGGTCCCTGCTAGTCGAAGGGAAAAAAAGTGTAAAGCTCTGGTCGAGTCTGGGGTCAAAAGAGGGTGTTATAGTCCGCAACGGGTGTCGGGGGAGCATAGTAATGAAAAAATTTTGAACATATGGATCGGTTGGTTGTGCCTACCGTGTGAGCAGGCGGGAACCCGGATTCGGCACAGAAGAAAGACGTGTAAACCAAGCGTGTGTACAAGCTGAGCAACTCCTGGAAGGAGATCGGGAAACCCGCCAATGTCGGCCAAAGGCAAAGAGGCCGGCTCCTGTTTAAAGAGTAGTCGACTCCGCCAATTACAACCGGGAAACACAGCGATCGGTGGGTGGCCCACGGAGTGGGGGCCTAAATCGAATGTGCACGCATTAAGGGGATTATGCTATGTCTTCTCTCGTGACTTTGGGATAATAAAATTGTGGTGCAGTCGAATCCCGGGCCGGGGGCTATGCGTGCACACTGGAGGGGTGGGTCGGATCACGCCCGATGGGGGCGCTCAGTCGTTGCCGCCATGTTGTGAATTGGTGAGGGTTTTTGTTTTTTTTCTTATTTATGTGAACTGGGGCACAGTGCCAAAAAACTCCTGCCTCGCCCTCCACCCTCCATCCCCCCCCCCTAACAACATCCCCATCTCATCCGGCTCCCATCCCCAGGTCCCCCATTGTACTGGGGTGGTGTCCTGACACTGCTGTGCTCTGTGCTGCCAGTATGTACTGTCCCTGGAGAGATGTGTAATCAGACCTCACACTGCTGTGCTCTGTGCTGCCAGTATGTACTGTCCCTGGAGAGATGTGTACTCATATCTTATTATGTTAGTAGCAGCAGGACTGTAATATATGGATTTATATTCCAGTAATGTTGCAGGGGGTGTTTCCTCACACTGCTGTGCTCTGGGGTCTGTGCATTGTCCTACTCTACAGCCCCCTCCCCCACTGCTCTGAGTAACTGCTGTGCAAATCAACCCAATGTCTGCTCCAGCTTGTATACAGAGGGCAGTGTCTGTGGATGCAGAGATATGAGAGCACAGCAGTGTGAGTCCAGTCCTGCGGGGGAGGATTACACGTCTCTCCTGGGTCAGCACCGGCCGATGGTTCCCCCTTTCTCTGTTTGGTTGCATTAGATTGTGAGTGGTAAATGAGGGAAGAGCCCCCGGGTAGAGCCCCCTGTAGGATGTGGTGAGTCTTTGCACTCCACACGTGGCCCCGCCCTATTACTGTATAGTTCAAGGGTCGGGGGTCACCTGCCTCCATTGCCCTGTCCACACCCCCCCCCCCCCCCTTATCTGATCCTCGGGGCCTCTCCTCTTGTAAATAGATATTTCGGCGTTGCGCTCGCTCCGGGATTCGCCGATTTTTCTCTGTAAATATGTTCATTTGTTTTATTTTTCTTAATGAAGATGTTGAGTCCTTGATTTATTTTTCTCCTAAATTTTTTTTTTTCTCTGCCCATTTTTAGCCTCTGCCCCTCCCCACTGCCATTAGAAGCCCCACCCCTTTTCTCTGACCCCTCCCTCTTTTTAAATTCCTGTTTTAGAATCGAGACGTGAAATACTGTATTGTTGTAGAAGAAAAACCTAAAGCCAGGATGTAGTTGGTGGAGCCGGGCCCCTGGGGGCCGCAGCTCCTGGATATGTACAGCAATCTTCAATAAATTATTGGCATGAAGACGTTTCACTCGGTTTCTCTGCTGCTGATTTTTCTTGTGTCTTCCATTTGATTAGGAAACTCTTATCTGCAGATCGTGATTGGTGGAGCCTCCGATCACATGACTGGACCCAGTTATTTAGGGAGGTTATGCCCGGGAAGCTGCGCTCTCCATACTGTGCGCCTCCAGCTGCCCCATGTGATACCCGGATACCAATTGGGATAAATCCTAATAGTTTTGGCCCTATGAACCCCTTTCTAGTGGAGGGGCCCCAGTCCTGGTCTTTCCTCTGCTCCTGTCACTGGTCACACCTGGTGCTGGATTCTACAGGTGGTCACACTGGCTGATGGTCAATCAGGGGCATAGGATTAGGCTGGCTTCTACTCTCTGGAGACAGTGAGGGGGAGATGATGGGTCCCCCTAGTCTGATAAGAGGTTCATGTTTTCCTCTAGGGGGGCACGGACTCTCTGGATTGTGGGGCCCCCTCTCTGCACATCCTCCACGGCGGCTTCTTGGTTGTCCATGGACACTTTCCCTTTAAGGGGATGTCTCTCCGGCTGCTGTACCTTACACCGCAGAGCACAGGCCGAGCTGTAGATCCAGTTCATTAACTTCAGAGATGTTCAGTGACCCCGGCACATTCTCCTGGAAAGTCATTACCCGCAAGAAGCAGACGAGGTCACGGCCGTGTCCTGCAGCACCCGAGGAGTAGCCGCACAGGGTGCACATGCACTGATAGGGAACCCGCCTGCAAGTGTGACCATGTAGACTGCAGCCAGTGCTATGTGCTATGTCCCCTACTTAAGGACACCCAACTTGCATAGTTACAGACAGACCTCTGGTGACCTCTCTGAATGTTACCATAGCCCCAGGCTGCAATGATCAGCTGTAAGGTGTCTTTAATGAAGCTTTATTGATAATCCTTGGTCCCATTACAGGAAAAATGTTTAAACTCCAATTGTCACTGGGGCCAAAATTTTTTTTTTGTCTAGAGTTACAATGATAAAATATAGTTTCAACTTGCATTAACAATTCAACTTAAGACCACATCCGGCCCTATCTTGTACGTAACTTTCGTTGCTCTCTGCAGCCAAGTGTTATTTGATATCCTGGAGAGATGTGTAATCAGGACCTTCCACTGCTGTGCTCTGTGCTCTCTGCAGCCAGTGTATGTATTGTCCCTCTGGAGAGAGATGTGTAATCAACCTTCACACCTGCTGTGCTCGTTGCTTCTTGCAGCCAGTGTTTATGTATGTTGTCCCTGGAGAGATTGTAATCAGGACCCTCACACTGCTGTGCTCATGTGCTCTCTCAGCCATGTGTTATGTACTGCCCTGAGGAGAAGATTTTAGAATAGACCTCACCTTGCTAGTTCCTCTGTTGCTCTCTCACCAGTATATGTATTGTCCTGGCGGAGAGATGTGTAATCAGACCACAACTGCTGTGCTTGCTGTGCTCGTCTGCAGCCAGTGTTATGTCATTGTCCCTGGAGAGATGCGTAATCAGACCTCACACTGCTGTGCTCTGTGCTCTCTGCAGCCAGTGTTATGTATGTGTCCCTGGAGAGATGTGTAATCAGACCTCACACTGCTGTGCTCTGTGCTCTCTGCAGCCAGTGTTAGTATTGCCCTGGAGAGATGCGTAATCAGACCTCACACTGCTGTGCTCTGTGCTCTCTGCAGCCAGTGTTATGTATTGTCCCTGGAGAGATGTGTAATCAGACCTCACACTGCTGTGTCTCTGTGCTCTCTGCAGCCAGTGTTATGTATTGCCCTGGAGAGAGTGTGTAACTAGTCCTCACACTGCTGTGCCTGTGCTCTCAGCCAGTGTTATGTATTGTCCCTGGAGAGATGGTAATCAGACCTCACACTGCTGTGCTCTGTGCTCTCTGCAGCCAGTGTTATGTATTGTCCGCTGGAGAGATGTGTAATCAGACTCACACCTGCTGTGCTCTGTGCTCTCTGCAGCCAGTGTTATGTACGTCCCTGGAGAGATGTGTAATCAGACCTCACACTGCTTGCCTGTGCCTCTGCAGCCAGGTTTATGTACTGTCCCTGGAGAGATGTGTAATCAGACCTCACACTGCTGTGCTCTGTGCTCTCTGCAGCCAGTGTTATGTATTGTCCCTGGAGAGATGTGTAATTATACCATTGTGTAAAGTGTTAGTAGCAGCAGGACTGTGATCTATGGATTTATAAGCCATGATAGTAACTCTTCCAAGTGCACCGGGGTTGTGTCCTCACACTGCTGTGCTCTGAGGCACTGCCTAAAGCTTATTATCCATGACTTGTTATTTCCAGAAGCTTGTTCCGTGTGGATGGATTTATTGGACTAAACCTAGAACTGGTTCTGGACTCGATCATTTTGGTTCAGCCCGTAAACTCCTGCCGGTCCACGGAGCACGATCTCAGAACACACTCAGTGCTAAGCTTCGGGGAGGCTCAGAACACAGCAGTGTGAGGACCTACCTGAGCTCAGTACCTCAATATTTTCAGCTCATGGGGGTCTCTATAGCTTTAGGTGAGGATCCGTTTAGAACTAATAATTCCAGGACTTTCTTGCCCCGGCAGAGACCTTGGAACAAGTGACCCCCAGAGGTCAGAATGTTTTCTGGTGTGTAATACCTCCTCTACCGCCTATCAGTGTAAGTCATGATTATCAAGGGGTTAATAGCACTGATACAAGCCTGTAGTATAATACAGCAGGCACACCACCAGGTGCCTCGGTTCCCGTGGCCCCGCCCTGCCACCAGGTGCCGTCAGGTTCCCCGTGGCCCCGCCCTGCCACCAGGTGCGCCGTCAGGTTCCCTGTCCCGCCCTGCCACCAGGTGCCGTCAGGTTCCTTTGTCCGCCCTGCCACGATTGCCGTCAGGTTCCCCGTGCCCGCCTGCCACCAGGTGCCGTCAGGTTCCCCGTGGCCCCGCCCTGCCACCAGGTGCCGTCAGGTTCCCTGTGTCCCGCCCTGCCACCAGGTGCCGTCAGGTTCCCTGTGTCCCGCCCTGCCACCAGGTGCCATCAGTTTCCCCCTGCCCCGCCCTGCCACCAGGTGCCGTCAGGTTCCCCGTGGCCCCGCCCCCTGCTGATGGCGCTATTTCAGACAGTGTTTCCTGGCTCAGTGGTTGTTCGGAGAGCAGGACCTATTGGTACTTATAGATCACATGACGCTAGGAGGCCCCTCCCACCTGACTACTGTCCTGGAACAGTCTGTACATGTGACTTATATTCCCACATTAGAGGATCGAGATAATACATTCGCTGCTTGCTATCTGGGATCTTCAGGTTCTACATGCAAATCCCTGTCTTGATTGGTCTGCGAGTACTGATCCTTCAGTAACACATAAATCCTATACATCTTACTTCAGAAACCTTGTATCTAATATGGAGACATGAGACTCCTCCAACCCCCCCCCTCTCCACAAGCCAAACACCCAACCCCCCCCCCTATCCCCCCTCACAGGGACTCCTCCACCCACTCCTCCCAGTCAGCTGTGACACGCCTCCACCCCCCCCCTCCTAGTGCCCAAGACACAACCTCCACCCCCCCCCCTCCCACAGCCAAGATGCATCCACCCACCCCCTCCCAGTGGCCAAGACACGCCTCCACCCACCCTCCACCACACCTTAGATGCCTCCACCCACCCCTCCAGTGCCAAGACATCGCCTCCACCCCCTCCCACAGCCTGGAGATGCCTCCACCACCCCTTCCACAGCCCAAGACACCCAACCCTCCCCTCCAGCACCAACACAGACGCCTCCACCCACCCCCTCCCACAGCCGCCGAGAGCATCCACCCACCCTCTCCCCAGTGGCAAGACACGCCTCCCCCCCTCCGACAGCCTGAGATGCCTCCACCCACCCCCCTCCTAGTGGCCAAGACACCCTCCACCCCCTCCTCGACAGCCTGAGATGCCTCCACCCACCCCTCCTAGTGGCCAAGACACGCCTCCACCCCCTCCCACAGCCTGAGACACACCTCCACTCACCCCCTCCCACAGCCTGAGACACAGCTCCACTCCCTCCCAGTGGCCAAGACACGCCTCCACTCACCCCCTCCCACAGCCTGAGACACGCCTCCCCGCTCACCCCCTCCACAGCCTGTAGCACGCTCACTCCCTCACCCCACCCTCCCCAGCCTGAGACAACCCCTCCGCTCACCCCCTCCCACAGCCTTAGACCGCCTCCGCTCACCCCTCCCAGTGGCCAAGCACGCCTCCGCTCACCCCCTCCCCACACTGAGACACACCTCCGCTCACCACCTCCCTGTGCCAAGCCGCTTCTGATGGGAATTGAACTAGACGGGGCTTCTGTTGGGGGTTTGCCATGACAGTATACCTCCTCCTGTCTCTGTGTGTATTCAGACTACAAGGCGAAGCTGGTGACTCCTCCCTGGCCAACAATATGACTGCCAGGGATGAGGTCAAATTCCTATACCACCCACCACAGGAGCAAACCTGGACCAGGGTGACAGGACTCCCGGGAGAGAGGGAAAGTCCTGCTTACTATCCGCCCACACGGATGAGTGACCGCCCTCTGTGCCATGACTAAAGGAAGCCATCAATCACTGTGTGTGGGCGGGGTAAAAAGGAGGCTTGTGGCCAATCACATCTGTGTGTGGGCGGAGTAAGAAAGGAGGCTTGTGGCCAATCACTGTTTGGGCGTGGTGTAGCAGGACAATTCAAGGCTCCAGAGCGATCACCACTGATCCTCAGTAACACAATAATCCTATACATCTTACTTCAGAAACCTTGTATCTAATATGGAGACACGAGACTCCTCCAACCCCCCCTCTCCACAGCCAAAGACACCCAACCCCCCCCCCCAGCCGCACAGGATCCTCCACCCATCCCTCCCACAGCTGTGACACGCCTCCACCCACCCCCTCCTAGTGCCCAAGACACAACCTCACCCCCCCATCCCCCTCCCCCACCCCTCCACAGCCAAGATGCATCCACCCACCCCCTCCCCACGTGGCCAAGACACGCACTCCACCCCTCCCACAGCAACTAGATGCCTCCACCCACCCCCTCCCAGTGGCCAAGACACGCCTCCACCCCCTCCCACAGCCTGAGATGCCTCCACCCACCCCTCCGTGGAGCCCTACAAGCCCTCCCACAAGCCGCCAACACCCACACCACCACCCACCTCCCCTCCCAGCACACACAGACGCCTCCCACCCCCCCCTCCCACAGCCGAGATGCATCCACCCACCCTCTCCCAGTGGCCAACAAGAACGCCTCCACCCCTCCGACAGCCTGAGATGCCTCCACCCACCCCACCCTCCTAGTGGCCCCAAGATCACGCCTCACCCCCTCCAGCCTGAAGAAGACACCCCCTCTCTACCCCACGACTCCCAGCGCCTGCACCTCCAGACTCCACTCGCCACTGCCCAGCCCCCCCCACTCCCCTCCTAGTGGCCATGACACGCCTCCACCCCCTCCCACAGCCTGAGACACAACCTCCACTCACCCCCTCCCACAGCCCTGAGACACGCTCCCCCCTCCCAGTGGCCAAGACACGCCTCACTACCCCTCCACAGCTGAGACACGCCTCCGCTCACCCCCTCCCACAGCAGAGACACGCCTCCCTCACCCCTCCACAAGCCTGAGACACGCCTCCGCTCACCCCCCCACGCCTGAGACACGCTCCGCTCACTCCTCCCCAGTGCCAAGACACGCTCCGCTACCCCTCCCACAGCTGAGACACGCCTCGCTCACCCCCTCCCACAGCCTGAGAACGCCTCCGCTCACACCCCCCACAGCTGAGACACGCCTCGCTCCCCCTCCCACAAGCTGAGACACGCTCGCTCACCCCCTCACAGCCTGAGACACGCCTCCGCTCACCCCCTCCACAGTGGCCAAGACACGCCTCCGCTCACCCCCTCCCACAGCCTTGAGACACAACTCCGACTCACCCCTCCCACAGCCTGAGACACGCCTCCGCTCACCCCCTCCCACAGCCTGAGACACGCCTCCGCTCACCCCCTCCCAGTGGCCAAGACACGCCTCCGCTCACCCCCTCCCACAGCCTGAGACACACCTCCGCTCACCCCCTCCCTGTGGCCAAGCCGCTTCTGATGGGAATTGAACTAGACGGGGGCTTCTGTTGGGGTTTGCCATGACAGTATGACCTCCTCCTGTCTCTGTGTGTATTCAGACTACAGGCTGAAGCTGGTGACTCCTCCCTGGCCAACAATATGACTGCCAGGGGATGAGGCAAATCCTATACCACCCACACACAGGAGCAAACCTGGAACAGGGTGACAGGACTCCCGGGAGAGATGGGAAGAGTCCTGCTTACTCCGCCCACACAGGATGAGTGACCGCCCTCTGTGCACATGAACTAAAGGGAAAGCCATCAATCACTGTGTGTGGGCGGGGTAAAAAGGAGGCTTGTGGCCAATCACTGTGTGTGGGCGGAGTAAAAAGGAGGCTTGTGGCCAATCACTGTGTGTGGGCGTGGTTAGCAGGACAATTCAAGGCTCCAGAGCGATCCCACACGATCACGTTGTAGACTCCATGATCACTGCTGGAGCCTTTGGATTGCGTTTTGGAACATCACGTGTGAACAGCGTCTTACAATCTCCCCTAGGACTCGGGTTTATGCCCCAATTCCCATGATGCTTTGCTCACATTACAGCTCAGCCCCTCCAGACAAGAAGTGACGACTCGTTAGAAATCAAGGCCTTTTATATTATGAATAAATACTTTCTATCACATTAAGAAAACACAAGCCCCCCCCTATGCAGTGAGGAGACCCCTATAGCGCCACGTCCTCCACCTGTAGGTTCCCCTCCAGGGCGGCCTGGTAGATCTCAATGGTTTCAGCTAGAGGGAGCGGCTCGACGCTCTCGATGATGGCGATGGTCTCCCCCAGCTCGGTGCACATGATGGTCTGCTGCGGCGGGGGGAGGGGCTGGTGACTTTTTACATGACTCTGCAGATTAGACAGCGACTTGAAGCGCTTGCCGCAGTCTACACACGAGTGCGGTCTCTCTCCGCTATGGACATGTCTGTGCTCTGCTAGATGCAGGGACTGGACGAAGGTCATCCCACAGTCCTGGCAGTGGTGCGGCCTCTCGCCCGTGTGGGTGCGCCGGTGCTCCCGTAAGTGGGCGGTTTGGCGGAACTTTTTGCCACAGTCCGAGCAGGGATAAGGGCGCTCGCCCGTGTGTATCCTGAGGTGGAGCCGCAGACTGAACGAGGCAGAGAAGGATTTCCCGCAGAAGTTGCACTTGTGAGGCCGCACTCCGGAGTGACACCTCTGGTGCATCGTCGCTTGTCGCTTAGTGGTGAAACATTTGGCGCATACAAGGCACTTAAAGGGGCGCTCCCCGGTGTGCAGGAGGAGGTGGAGGCTCAGACTGGACTCGGAGTTGAGCATCTTATGACATGTAGGACAAATATACTGGCGCAAGGTTTTACTGTAGCATCGGTGGTCAGACAGCAGCGCATCGTCCATGAACACGGCACCGCACTCCTTGCAGTGGATCGGCGCTTTACCCTGGTGCTCCAGTTCATGAAGCTGTAGTAACTTCTTGCGCAGGAACGTCTTGTCGCATTCGGGACACTTGTAGGGCAGGACCCCCGTGTGCTTGATCTGGTGTAGGGCAAGTTTGGAAGCTCGGTTAAATTGTAGACCGCAGACCTTGCAGGAGAAGGGGCGAGAGCCGCTGTGCAGGATCCGGTGCTGCTGCAGGTTAGAGTTCTGGGTGAAGCTGCGGCCGCACACCTCGCACTTGTATGGCTTCTCTCCCGTGTGGGTGAGGTGATGGCGCGTCAGATTGGCATGGCTACCGAAGGCCTTGCCGCAAGCTGAACACTGGAAGGGGCGCTCGCCCGTGTGAGTCCGCATGTGGTTCCGCAGGTGCACCTGCTTCTTGAAGTGCTTCCCGCACACGCTGCACTTGTGCTTCCTCTCTGCTGCGTGCACCGCACGCCGATGCTGCACCATTTTAAGACGGGTGGGGAATTCTTTGCTGCACTGCGGACACTTGAAGCTTTCAGGCCCCGGCAGTGTCTTAGGCTCTTCCGATGTCACGTGGGTGGTGATTCCATTCTCTCTGGCTTCACCGCTCTCTTTAGGGTTTGGTAGGTCCACAGGAGAGGCCACTAACGTCACAGGAGCGGGGGAGGTCAGTGGAGCCAGAACTGCTGAAATCTGTGACAAGTCGCCCAGCGCCAGCGGCTTCTCTATGCCCGGCCATGCGGGCCGCTCCGCTCTGGGGACCCGTGTGCCGCTCTTACCCACATGAGTCCGTCTGTGGTACAGGAACTTTGTCATGTTACTAAAGGTTTTCCCGCAGTGACAGCGATGCAGAGGGTCCGCCGTGTGGCTTTTCCGATGCAAGACCAAGGTGATTTCAGTGCCAAAACCTACCCCACAGTCCACACACAGGTAGAGGGCCTCCCCCCGGTGCACCCGCATGTGCTGCTCCAGCGAGGCCTCCTTTTTGAAGACCTTGTAGCAGTTGGGACACTGTAGGGTTCCCTCCACGTGCACGCGCCGGTGAGACTGCAGCCTGCTGGCGGAGGTGAAGAGACGGTCACAGTCAGGGCACGGGTACTCCTCGTTCTGGTGCTCCTTGCGGTGCCGCCGCAGCTCCTCAGGGCTGGCGCACTCCTTCTTACACTCCTGGCACTGGTACACCCTATGCACCACCCCAAACCTGTCCCTGGTCAGCTCCTCTCTATCTTCTATCATCCAGTCTTTGCGCAGTTTGTCCAGGATACTGGAGGAGGGGTTCGCACTGTCGTTACTTCCATAAAGTGGAGACGCAGAACTTTCTTTCTCGGATTCCACAAAGTGCCGACCCTGGTGATCGAGAAATTCCTCGGGGGTGTGGAAGACCTGGCTGCACTCAGAGCACTCGTAGGGATGCACCACCTCTCCCGGCGCTGGCGCTGCAGGGGCGCTCTTCCTTGGCACAGGTTCTGCAGTGTTGTCAGTGGTGGGCACCACAGCCGGGACCTCCACCCCCCAACCGTTCAGGGTCCGCTCATCTAGCAGGACGTTCTGCAGGCTGAGCACGGTCTGCACACCAGATCCCGTCTGGAGGACCACACTCTGCTGAGGGTCCGGCTTGTCGTGTTTCTGGCGGTGGGCGAGCCACAGCTCTGGGGAAGTGAAGAGATCTTTACACTCCGAGCACTGATAGTGGATCTGGCCATTGGAGGGAGAAGCCGGAGCCTGGGGGAAGTCGCGCATGTGCATCTCCTGGTGATGAAGCAGCTCGTCCGGGGACAGCAGCATCTGACCGCACTCCAGGCACTGGTACTGACTCTCCTGCACCAAACCCTGCAGCTCCCCCAACTGCAGGGACACGTCCTGGGAGAGAGTCGCCTGGAGCCCACTGCCCACATGGTTCTGCTGATGGACCAGGACGTCTTCCAGAGCATTGAAGAGAAGCCCACACTCTGAGCACATGTACTGGTGCTGGAAGACCACCGGAGCCTGAGCGCCCTCCGCCATCATGGACGTCTCCCGCACGACTGCAAGAAGAGAACGGGAAACCAATGAATAACAGAACTGATCATAGTCCATAATACAACTGCACTCACTATTCTGCTGCTTGTGCAGTCACTGTGTACATACATGACATTACTTATCCTGTACTGATCCTGAGTTACATCCTGTATTATACTCCAGAGCTGCACTCACTATTCTGCTGCTGGTGCAGTCACTGTGTACATACATGACATTACTTATCCTGTACTGATCCTGAGTTACATCCTGTATTATACCCCAGAGCTGCACTCACTATTCTGCTGCTGGTGCAGTCACTGTAAACATACACGAGTATGTATAAAAGTCTACGCCGTACATCATACTGAATCCATTTTTGTCAACTAACTCGTAGCATCACGCAGCAAAGGACCAGCGACTCTAGGGCAGCGCAGACATGATAATACAGCACAAGATAATGATGTTTTACGATGCCTACCGAGCTGCGTAAAGAATATAACTCCTATAATACTGTCCCCTATGTACAGGAATATAACTCCTATAATACTGTCCCCTATGTACAAGAATATAACTACTATAATACTGCCCCCTATGTACAAGAATATAAATACTATAATACTGCCCCCTATGTACAAGAATATAACTCCTATAATACTGTCCCCTATGTACAGGAATATAACTACTATAATACTGCCCCCTATGTACAGGAATATAACTACTATAATACTGCCCCCTATGTACA